>JASPKZ010010279.1:1260000-1490000 GCA_030220185.1 Diploptera punctata | reverse complement strand
TTCGGCTCATACTACAATAGAATCGAATTTAAAGATATTTACATTTATATCTTATTTCTGTAAAATTTAAAAACTAAAAAATACAAAATAGCTAATAATTGGGGTTTAAAAACGTAAAACAACAAACCGGAACCTTTAAATTAGAAAACCGAACTAAAAAAATGAAAAATAATTTTAATTTCCAACATGCTTGGGATAAATAATTTTACTATCAAAAGCGTGGGGTGCTTTTTATGATTTTTATATTTTATTCTTAGAGACTTTACTTTTACCAATATCTCTTTATTATCAAATATATTAATTGATAAAGAGCACCCCACGCTTTTGGTGTTAAATTATTTATCCCAAGCATGTTGGAAATTAAAATTATTTTCCATTGTTTTAGTTTGGTTTTCTAATAAAGCGTGTGTTTTAGTTTTTTAAAACTATAAAGACTTGCATGGAAGCTTCTTGTAGGAAAGCCAGAGGGAAAAACGCCCAGTTGGTAGACCAAGAATGAGGTGGGAGAATAACATTAACTATGATTTGAGGGAAGTAGATTATACAGGGAATGATTGGAAAGCATTAGCTCAGGATAGGGATGTATGGAGAGCTTATGTCCGTGCGGCCATGAACCTACGGGTTCGAAAGTGCCAGTAAGTAAGTAAGTAAGTATTATTTATTTATTGTTCCTATAAGTTTTTTTTTTTTTGGAATTTGATCAGTTTTATGTCTATATGTTTACATATGTCGTAGGAAAGATTGCAGCCAAGATAAGTAAAGTTATTAACTGTTTGTAATGTATTGTTGTTAATAACAATTTTAGTTCGTATCGGTATTTTCCCTTGAAATGCCATAGTTTTTGTCTTACCGAAATTTGTAAATTATAATCTTGGGTTATATTTGACAACCCATTAGGTCTAATAATACACAATAGCCCTACATAGTATACAGATGAGAAGGGAAGTAAAAAATATTAAAATAATAATAATAATAATATAAAATTATAAAATAATAAGAATAATATCAATAATAGCAAAAACAACCTACAGCTTGATTAAAACATTAGGTTGATATAGAAAGTGTAAAAGAATAATAAATATATTTCTAGAACTTGGTAACATATTATACTGTAGGGTCTGTAGCCCATATACTGTAGGGTCTGTAGCCCATATACTGTAGGGTCTGTAGCCCATATACTGTAGGGTCTGTAGCCCATATACTGTAGGGTCTGTAGCCCATATACTCTAGGGTCTGTAGCCCATATACTGTAGGGTCTGTAGCCTATATACTGTAGGGTCTGTAGCCCATATACTGTAGGGTCTGTAGCCCATATACTATATTTGCTATAACAATGTTGAAATTAAAATGCACACGCATCAAAGAAATACTCAATACATATGTTCAATCTGAGAAGTTCCCTCTTGCCAACGTCATATCGAGAGGGCGATGAGTGACTTTGTACGGAGTTTTATGTTAAAAGACCACGTACTGCGAAAGATATTAACAAGAAAGTCTCTCCTAACATGCCGTCTTCTCCACAATGTCATCAGCATTAATACTGTAGTGCACGTTAATCAAAGACACGGCGAAAAAATACGTATTTAAATTTTATGAGCGATAGTAAATTGTACAATCAGGAAATTAGACTCTAATTAATTATATAGCCTATACCTTATGGTTTGTTTTGTTCTCAAAATTAATTTCAGAAGAATAATATACTTCCCTCAAATCATAGTTAATGTTATTCTCCCACCTCATTCTTGTCTTCTACCAACTGGGCGTTTTCATTCTGGCTTTCCTACAAGAAGCTTCCATGCAAGTCTTTCATTCCCCATACGTGTAACATGTCCTGCCCATCGCAGTCTGCGAGACTTAACTGTTCTTATTATATCTGGCTTCCTATAAAGTCCATATAGTTCATTGTTATGTAGTCTTCTCCATTCACCTGTCCATCTCTCTTTGGTCCAAAAATTTCCCTAAGTACTTTATTCTCAAATACTTGTAATCTCCTTTCCTCCCTTAAAGTAAGAGTCCATGTTTTGCACCCATCTAATATAACTGGTAGAATAATGGTTTTATATATTTTCAGTTTAACGTTATAAAAACTGTCCTAAATTATAAATTAGATAGAATGATTATCAAACCGTGTTTGATTCGAGGCATGATCCTTGGGATTGCGAAGAATGTGTAAGATACACCTTGTGTGAAGTGGGTTGCTAACTCGTTTTCATGGCGCGTTTATTATTCAGGGTTTTCTCCTTAGGCCGATTGCCTTGCCTTCACCCAGCTCCAGAGCTCAGCCTGCCCCGTTTTATTTCGGAGTTGTCTCTCCTAGATGGGGTCTTGCAGGACTAACGAACCCCATCCGCCCGTTGTGTACTATTCTTTGGTTCCCCTCCTTCCAGTATTTGCAATTGGTTCGTCACCTCGAGGGCCCTTCATGACTCTAGAGCGGAAAATAAAGAACAACCGTCCTTCAAAACTTTGAACAAGGTTCGAAGATGCCGGACGTTGTCCATACAAAATCATTGAAACAACAGTTTAACAGGGAATTGTTTGAATATTTTCTTCAAATGCGTTCACAGCATGGTATTACCCATGACCGAACAGTTAAGCTCTGGACAATACAAATAAATAAACACATTGATATCCGCAATAAATTGAAATTGAAGGCATCCGATTCCTGGATCACGAAATTTAAGAAACGTAACAAGATTGCCATAGGGGATGAAAGAGGTGCATGGAAACTTCTTGTAGGAAAACTATAGTGAAAACGCCCAGTTAGTAAGAGGTAGGAGAATAATATTATACATGATTTGAGGGAAGTAGATTAAACAGAGGACGATTGGAAAATATTAGCTCAGGATAGGGATGTATGGAGTGATTATGTCCGCGCGGCCATGAACCTATGGCCAGTGAGTTAGTTAGTTAACAAAATTGTTTCCCGGAAAATAATACACAAAGTTGGCAAATCATTTTCTCAGGAATCTGGCAACCGGAGTGTTTCTATTTTAGTGTTGTTTAGTTTAATATCTCATCTATTGCACCTGAAACTTGGTGATTCTCTATTATTTCTTGTGTATTTTCAAATGGCGTCTCAGGCGTTGTTCATGTTACGACAAATGTTCGCACCATTCCCTCGTATTACTATTGCTGGTCACATAGACTATGGTTGAAAATTATAAACAAATATTGTTTTTAAGTTACAATAACTTTCAATGATTAAGTACACTATTATCCGGTGAAGAAAAAAAGAAACGAAAACTGAACATTTTACTGCAACCCCCGTTTTATGTATTTTCATTTAATTTAACTTACGACTTATTTGATACAGAGTTGCTCATTACATAACATATATCATTTCTAATTAGAAATAACTAACCTAACAATAGATCTCAGTGAAAAAAAATTATAGAAGCCTACTAAATAGGCCTAAATTTCACAGAACCTAGAAAGGAGTTATTAAATTTCTATAAAATTCATACTCAAAAAATTATTGAAAATGAAACAGATAAATCTAATTTTAGATGATTAAATATAAAAAATAGTGCAAATGAATTACATGATCGCTACTAGTTTTTTATGTCCCCTATGTTTCACTAATTGCTGAAATGATTATTGAGAAGATATAAGACCTATAAAGAGGTATGAACTAAGTTAAAATTAATTATATTAAGTTAAAAATATTAAACAGATATTTTCAATAAGTTTAATTTACATGTCTGTAGCTACGAAAACAACTGAACTTAAATTTGAAAATAAATTATTTACGCGATAAAATAAAGAATAAAATGTAGAAAGGCGATTAATTATATTTAAATTTTATTTATTTTCATATTACTTAGGTTTTTAATGTGTAATACAAATAATAGAATTCATAACTTATGATCCTCAAGTACAGATGATAGTTGTAATTAAATATTAAAACCTTTATAAAATGTTAAAAGTCAAATAAAACATATATAGGCCTATCGAAAGCAAAAAAGTAGTCTTTCATGCTCCATTTTACTTGGGATGAAAACATCTAACGAATAAAACAAGACTAACAGGGTAGTTCACATTGACCTGTTGATTTTCGCCTGTTTTGTCTGACTAAATTTCAACCTATGTTATAAATTGTAACCTTCGTATCTTTAACAAAAAAGGATGTTAACAAATAATTAACGGTTTTTCAACTTTATCACAGGCTCTTCAACGTTTCCATTTATTTTACTTATGTTTTTTTAAATTAATTATTTTAAGAATATAAAAAACGACCAGCCTCATGGGCTAGTGGTCAGCGTTTCTGACTACTGTTCATGAGGTCTCGGGTTCGATTCCCGGTCGAACCATAGATTTTTTTTTTCCTTAAAGGTTGCCTATGCTCTGGAATGTAGGTTAAGTTTAAGTTAAGAACTCTTCTGGCGCTTCATTATCATTTATCATCCATCATATCATCGGGGAAACGTAAATTCCGCCTAATAGGCGCCCCAACTTCAGAAGAAGGTTACAATTATGCCAATGTCAAGATAGAACATCAGAAATGTCGAAATAACAACCAGGGACATTGAATAAAAAAATATATATACATATATATATATATATATATATATATATATTATAAATATATTTTTGACATTTGGCAATGAAGGCAAATATGATATGAAAAGAAAAAAAAAAGAATGCTTGAGAGTCGGGATTTGAACTCGAGTCTCTAAAGTCTGTACCTTTAGCGCTCTAACCAACTGAGCTACCCAAGAATTCCAAGACAAACATACGATTTTCTTATACATGTAGTATACTCAATTCACACAAGAGGTAGCGGAAAGATCTTCCGACTGCCATCTAGCGGCTAACATAACAGTTAAGCAAATTATTAAAGAGAATATTTACTTTATAGCAGTAACGTTTGTATATACAGATATTATAAATATATTTTTGACATTTGGCAATGAAGGCAAATATGATATGAAAAGAAGATATTTCCGCTACCTCTTGTGTGAATTGAGAATACTACATGTATAAGAAAATTGTATGCTTGTCTTGGAATTCTTGGGTAGCTCAGTTGGTTAGAGCGCTAAAGGTACAGACTTTAGAGACTCGAGTTCAAATCCCGACTCAAGCATTCTTTTTTTCTTTTCATATATGTATATATACATACACATAAATGTCCTCAGTCAAATTCCAAACCAAATTAATTCAATTGATTTTTTAAAAAATATAAGTTATATTTAAAAAGTAACGTGAATTTTAAATATAATATAAAATTGATATAAATATCCATAAAGGAGAACAACCGTAAGATACAAGTTAAAAAAAATACATTGATTACGAAACGTGAAGCGAAGAGATTGCGGAGGAAATCGCGGTTCCTGTGTGGAATTGCTTCATTTCCGAGACGCCGTGACTTTTATCGCGTCGCCCGCCATAAACTAGTTACCTCGACGGCGCATTTCCCAACTAACAATATGTATTTTTCAGTCTATTATAACACCTTCCGCTATACCTACCATTCACACTGGTCATATATCCAGCCCGGGGCTCTCTCTCTCTCTAAATGTCAAGGCAGCAGTTTTCACCCTTGAACTGGCAAAGTATTCTGTGGATTTTATTTATTTTTTAAAAGTAAAGTAAAGTATTCCCACTACAGGCCTCAGGAGGCCCTTGGGGTAGTGAGAGGTTAAGGCTCCCACTTTTTGTTGACACTTGATGTCAGCCGGGTTGTCAGCCCTGCGTGACGGCCGCCTTTATCCAGAACAAGCGTCTGGTACTCATTTTCGTTAGAGGCTGAGTCGACCCCAGGGCCATAGTGCCGCCAGAAGGTTTGGGTCAGTTTAAAAATCCTGACCCCAACGGGACTTGAACCCTCGACCTTCCGGCTTGTAGCGCAGTGCCTTAACCACTACGCTACGGTGTGTATTTTTAAATAAAATTATTTTACCGAGCAAATTAGCGCAAGCGAACGTCGACAATAATTGTTACTCATGTGCTCCCAGCTCAAACCCCGGTTTCGACTAACCTGACAGGTTTTTTTTTAATTTTTATTTTATTTATTATTTTTAGTCAAGGCTGACGTCGGGTTGAAATTTCATGAACAGGATTCGTTTCGTCACATTCCCCATTTCATTCTATCATTAGAAAAGTAGACGGGATATGGCTTTAAATGTTATTTATTAAATGCAGTGGCGTTTGACACTTCTCATTAGCAAATAATAACTACAGAAAACATACAATAATAATAAACAATAACAAGATAGTTATAAAAGGTTCATCATCTTTTCCATGACCTCAGAGTATCTCTAATTGGCCTGCAGATGCATGAAAGACGAAAGATGGCTTATTGGCACAAATTCAAGACGCCTGGGATGCTCTAGCCGATCGTCCACGTGCCTGTAGAAATTTGATTGCATCAATGCCCCGCAGATTGAGGGTGGTAATACATGCTGAAGATTCATACACCCGATATTGATTTTGTTTTTGTTAAAGTTTTCATTTTAGAATATATTATTTTCTTTCCTCATTTACTTATTAGAAGAAGGTTTTAATTTATGTTTTTTGTGTGTGCATTAAAGCCATAAAACTCAAATATAAAATTAAATATGAAACTACATTACAGGCAAAATGCTATTCTAACATTCCGTTAAAAAAAAAAGGTAGAACGGGAATCGAACCCGTGAGGTTACGAACGCAGACGATGTATATTAAACCTCTCGACCATGGAAACACACTAAGCCAAACTCTCTCTTTCATGTTGCTTGAGTGTGCACTGTGTTAACTAGCAAACAACCCAGTACAATTATTGAAAACGTGTTGATGTGAATACGGCTTTTGCGAGCGCTCACGAAGTTTCCCGATCGATTGATAGTATCAGAGGATGACTCAGTTTTTTGTTTAAGGGTGTACATACTATGGGTCCAACCGATTTTCCACCGCGCGCTATTTTCAACACATAGGCCTACTCTTCAACGATGAATGTAAGTTCACTAGGGGCGCTGTTTTAAACTCGAGGAACAGCCATGTTTGGGATGACGTGCCACTCATGTCCAGCAGCGTTTAATATGTGGGCAGGTATTGTGAACTGTCATTTGATAGGGCTCTGCCTTATTCCATCCTGTCTAAATAGTGACACTAAGGGTCTACCTTCCAGGAAGATGTAACTTACTGGTCGCATATTTTTTTTTTGAAGATGTGTTATTGGACATCCGTCGACATCTTCGGTTTCAATACAGTGGCCCAAACCCCATTTTGGATGTGCTGTTCGTGATCACCTTAACCGATGTTTCAATCAGAGATGAATAGACCGAGGTGGCCCGGTTGCATGGCCACCACGTTCGCCAGGTTTAACTCCACTACGCATTTTTCTGTGGTCCTATATGAAGAGTCTGGTGTATCAAACCTTGTAGAAGATCTACTTGCTCGAGTTCTGGCCTCTGCACAAGAAATTCAACAGACATCCGTTGTGATTGTGCGAGTGTACCAGAATATGTTCCGCAGGTAGGCCTACAATGTGTGCAACAAGCATGGTCTTCGGCACATAGAATTGTTGTTGTAATAGATAGCTAAATATAATTTTAAATACTGTAGAGAAGTTCGGTTAATTTGCATGTAAACAATTATTCTTACTGCGACAAAGTGAAGTTTATGATGATCTTGAAGAAGATTTTCGGGCTGTAGGCCGTGGTCGTGAGGCTTGTAGTTCCCCGACGTTTCGCCAGATACTGCGTCTGGAATCCTCAAGGATTCCAAACGCAGTCTCTGGCGAAACATCGGGGAACTACAAGCCTCACGACCACGGCCTACAGCCCGAAAATCTTCTTCAAGATCATCATAGCAACTCCGGCCGTGAAAGTCTACGTGAATACAAAAGTGAAGTTTGTTTCATTTTCCTTTGACACTGGACATTGTCACGAAATCAATGAATGTTTGTTCTATATAGGCCTATGTAGTTAATTGAGTCATAAACCATTAACCTCCGGGTTTACTACCACTGAGTTATGTGGTTAATAAAACTAGTAGTAAAAGTTATGCTTCGATGCAAATATTAAAACCTGACAATACTGGTATTTACTGTATTTATGTTAATATAGGCCTATATTTCTTTTGAAACCCTAAAATACTAGGCCTAAATACTGAAATAGTATTCCAATAATTTTAATAATATTTATTATTATTATAACTAACTAACTCACTGGCACTATCGAACCCGAAGGTTCATGGCCGCGCGGACATAAGCTCTCCATACATCCCTATCCTGAGCTAATGCTTTCCAATCATTCCCTGTATAATCTACTTCCCTCAAATCATAGTTAATGTTGTTCTCCCACCTCATTCTTGGTCTACCAACTGGGCGTTTTCCCTCTGGCTTTCCTACAAGAAGTTTCCATGCACGTCTTTCATTCCCCATACGCGCAACATGTCCTGCCCATCGCAGTCTACGAGACTTAACTGTTCTTATTATATCTGGCTTCCTATAAAGACCATGTAGTTCATTGTTATGTAGTCTTCTCCATTCACCTGTCTGTTCATCTCTCTTTGATCCAAAAATTTTCCTAAGAACTTTATTCTCAAATACTCGTAATCTCCTTTCCTCCCTTAAAGTAAGAGTCCAGGTTTCGCATCCATATAATATAACTGGTAGAATAATAGTTTTATATATTTTCAGCTTAACGTTTTTTGAAAGGAGTTGGGACATCAAAAGTCTCTGCAATGCATAATAGCATGCATTTCCAGAATTGAGCCTATGTTTAATTTCTTTTTGCATCTCATTCCTATTTGTGATTATTGTTCCTAGGTATTTGAATTCAGCCACTTCCTCAAAATTTCCCTCATTTGTCATTAGCTGTCCACTTCCATTATATACTGAATTTCTACGTGTGACCATATATTTAGTTTTACTGATATTTATTTCCAGTCCTAATTTCTTAGTGTTACTCAATAGTGTGTGCGTGTTGGCCTTTAGTATCTCCTCGCTATCGGCCAGTAGTACTACATCATCAGCATAAACTAACAGCTTATTAATACCATTGAGTTGTAAGCCTTCCTCATTCTCTAAAGATTTAATGGCATGCTCTAGTACAAAATTAAATAGTAAAGGAGATAGTGCATCTCCTTGCTTCAACCCATTCTGGATTTCAAAAGTGTCTGAAAACTGTTTGCCTACACGCACCCTACTCTTTGAGCCATTTAGACACATTCGTATAAGTCTAACTAACTTTTTAGGAATTCCGAACTCCAGCAGGATACTATATAACTTCTCCCTCTTAATTGAATCATATGCTTTTTTGAAGTCTACATATAGTTGATGTACAGTACCATTATATTCCCATTTCTTCTCTAAAATCTGTCTTAAACTGAAAATCTGATCTGTTGTAGACCTGTTTCTTCTAAATGCACATTGATGATCTCCTAGAATGTCATCAATATAGGGAGTAAGTCTGCTTACTAATATATTTGTTAGAATTTTGTACGAAGTTGAAAGTAATGAGATGCCCCTGTAGTTGTTGCAATCTGTTTTATCTCCTTTCTTATAAATTGGTATGATAATTGATTCCTTCCATTCATCTGGAAGAGCTTCTTTTTCCCAAATCTTACTAAGCAACCAGCGTATCTTGTCCATCAATTTTTCTCCCCCTGATTTTATCAGTTCTGCTGGGATCTCATCTGAACCTGATGCTTTATACATCTTCAATTTTTCAATCGCCATTTCAACCTCTAATGCACTTGGCTCTGCGACTAGCATTTCTGCTGTCTGTAAATTATCCTCCTCAATGTCCTGTTCTGTATGTACATTTAATAGCTGATTAAAGTAACCTTTCCATCTATTTAATATACTCCTAGAATCTGCAATCATATCCCCATTTTCATTCCGAATTATGTTTGTTCTAGCCTGAAACCCTTTCTTCTCTATACTAATTCCCTGATATAATTCTCTAATGTTCCTATTTTTTGCATTCATTTCAAGATCATTAATCTTCTCTCTCAAATATTCCCTCTTTTTACTCTTTAGTAACTTGGTGGTTTCCCGTCTAACACTACCCAATTGCTCTAAATTTACCTCATTTGGCTCGTGTAACCATTTCATTTTTGCTAGCTTTCTTTTCTTTACAATGTCGACACATTCCTCATCAAACCATTTCTTGTTTTGCCTCTTTTTTAAACAACCAATGCTTTCTGATGCTGACAATTTAATAGTATCTCTTATAGCCTCCCATTCTTTATTTATATCAGTTTCTTCTTCGTTTGCCACATTGTCATCTGAAGATTCCAGTACTTCAAATCTATTAGCAATTTTGATTTGGTATTCTTGTCGCATTTCATTCATTTTTCAAGTTTTTTAATTCATATTTTACAGAATCATCATTAGCGTTCGTTCCTCTCATAAGCGATAGCCGTTGTCTGATTTTCACTCTGACCAGATGATGATCCGAATTGCAGTCTGTCCCTCTAACTGATCTAACATCAATGATGCTACTGTGCCAGCGTTTATCCACTAATACATGATCTATCTGGTTCCAAGTTTCTCCATCTGGGGACGTCCAGGTGTATTTATGAATATCCTTATGCTGAAATGTTGTGCTCTTAACAATGAGATTCTTCGATGTGGCAAATGTGACTAATCTAACGCCATTGTCGTTACTATCTTCATGAAGACTGAATTTGCCTATTGTTGGTTTGAATATATCTTCCCGCCCCACTTTTGCATTAAAATCTCCTAAGACAATTTTCATATGATATCGTGAAAGGCTATCAAATAAGCATTCTAATTCTTCATAGAACTCATCCTTGATCTTGTCATCTTTATCTTCTGTGGGGGCATGTACATTTACAATTATAAAATCATGTCGTTTACCCTTTAGAATTATGTATGATATCCTATCACTAACAAACTTAATATCTCGGATAGCGGATAGGATCCTCCTTCTGACTAAAAAACCCGTTCCAAATGCAGGTCTTTCTGCACCCCCGTAGTATAATGCAAAGCTTCCTGATTCCTGACTACCTTCTCCTGGCCACCTAACTTCCTGTAAAGCGACTATATCCAAGGGCGATTTATCCAATTCCCGCGTTAATATCTCTAGTGCCCCGCTATTGTATAAAGTCCTAACATTCCATGTTCCTAGGAACATGTCCCTGTGTTTGAGCCTTTGGCATGGGTTCCCTGAAGTAATCCCCGCCCGGAGAACCGAATGGGGGACTATTTGACCTCCGGAAAATTTTACCCCAGATGAACCCATGTCCGCATTTCTTGACTGTTGTATTTTTACGGTGAAAGATCGTCAGTCTTTCGCCCAAGGTACTTTTTTCGTCTGGCTTATCACCTTCGACCAGTCCGGCATGGGTAACCCTATCGGCAGCAATGCTACCGCCGGCATAGCTCTCAGGATCATTTAAGCACGCAAGCCACTCCACCACAAGGTAAAGATACCATGGAGGGATTATTATTATTATTATTATTATTATTATTATTATTAATTTCAAGAAGAGAAAAAATTAGGAACTCAGTTATAAGGGAGAAACCGAAGATTGAAGACACTATTTTAGATTATATTAAAACTCAGCAATTAAGATGGTACGGACATGTCCAGCGAATGGAAGAGGATCGACTACCAAAATCTGTTTTGGAATGGAAACCTGAGGAAAGACGAAGCAGAGGAAGACCTAAAACCTCCTGGAGTCAGGGAATATGTTTATATATGAAGGAGTAGCATCTACAACCAGGATATTGGATGAACCGACAAAATTGGCTAGGCCTATTAGGAATCGGACGATGTCAAAAACACTAATCAACCGATGATCTATCTATCTATCTATTATTATTATTATTATTATTAATTATTATTATAATTATTATTATAATTATTATTATTATTATTATTATTATTATTATTATAATTATTATTATTATTATAATTATTATTATTATTATTATTATTATTATTATTATATTATTATTATTATTATTATTATTATTATTATTATTATTATTATTATTATTATTATTATTATTTTATTATTATTATTACTTAGTTCATAATTGATGGAAGAAAACATTTTCAATAATATTGGTTTTGGTTGCTAGAAATTATGGTTAGGCCTATATACTGTGTTTCATAAAAATGTTAATTTCACATTTCTCCATTCGTGTTAAGTTCGTTAAATTTCCAAATTAACTGCCTCAATTTCTAGCTTTACTTTACTTCGTTGAAGACGTCAAATTCTGTAAATTGCAACACCGTATTGATACAGTATCAAATTAACTTGGGCTACCAATTAAATTGAAATTCTAACCTCATTCCACTGTTCCATGTATTATAGAAACAAAAATAATCTGTCACTTGTGACCTAAATGCTGTAACATAGTAGTAACATATCGATCCTACATTAGCAAAGAATCATACCGAAGGGTGCAGATGACTCCCCCTCTTTCCGGAAACTGGATCGCAAGATACGGGGGACGTTGAGGAGAGCACAGCCGCGAAGTGAAACATGTGACATGAATACATTGTAGCACACATCCACAATATAAAATCCCTTATCTTCCTGAAGATATACATGTTAAACCTCATCAGTTATCCTAATTCCTAGATAGGAAGTCTAAAAGAATTATCCAAAGTAAGACTTGAGCGTCCAGGAATGACACGCACTTTTCCAATCCGAAGTTTGAGGATTCTATATAGGGTAAGGTGGATGAATTTTTCAAGATCGCGGTTACCTTTAAAAAAGGTAAAATGCCGTTTGCACTTTCCCCAGTTCATTAACCAGCGGTGCGAATAATATCACAGCAGAAACAGCCGACATTGAAAAAAATAAACTTGGGTTGATTTAAGATGCATAAGATAAATAGTCTAACTGATCTCGAACGAACATAAAATGCCTAAGAAGTTTATTTTCATCAGGTTTCACGGATTGGGTTCCGATCTCACATTTGTTGAGCTCAGCGCTTATCGGGCTTACACGTGTCAAACTTTTGAGAAAGATAGTTTTATGTGGTGGGTTTCCAGCCCGACGAACAACCCCCAACCTGGAGGACCGTAGGTTTTCTGTTGGGTCCCTTTCCCTTAGATGGTTGCCATCTCCTCGGCTGACGAGTGTCCTCTTCCCGGGTTCATTTTCGGAGTTTTCTTTCTTTCTTCTTCTTCTTCTTCTTCTTCTTCTTCTTCGGCTTTCCCCCACTTATAGGTTTGCCGTCTTCAGTTTCAATTTATCTCTATCATTCCAATCTCCCTCTTCCAAATTCCTATCATCCATCTTGGTCTGCCACGTTTATTTCTTCCAGGGGGGTTACCATTGGTATATATTTTTTTGGTCATCTTTCATTTTCCATTCTTTGTACATGGACATACCATTTAAGCGTTTGATTTTCAATCCTCTTAACAACGGATGTGGTGACATTCATTTCTCTCCAAAGGAATTCATTTCTTATTTTATCCTGTCCTGTTTTTTGTAGGCTTCTTCTAAAATAATCAAATTCAACTGTTCTAATTTTATTCTTTTGTAATTCCGTCAAAGACCAAGTTTCACTACCATATGACAAAATATTCTGTATTATGCTCTTATAAATTTTCACTTTAGTTTCCTTTGTAATATTTTTATTCCAAATTATTCCATGTAATGTCTTAGTTGCATTTTTTGCCATTGCAATTTTAGTCTGTACATCTCTCTCACAGGTACCTTAACTTGTAATTATTGACCCAAGATATTTAAAAAATTCACATGTTTTTTTTTTATTTTCCATGTTTCAAGTATGAGGTCATCTACATCCTTTCCCAAACACATATATTCTGTTTTCTGTAAATTTATATTCAGTCCTCATTTTTTTATATTCTTCCATTAGTTTATTTATCATATATTTCATATCATCTTCATCCCCTGCAAATATTATTTGATCATCTGCAAACAACAATGAATGCAGTACTTTTACTCCTTATAGGAATACCCATTTTAGAACATTTTTATACCATAAGTTAAGAGCCTGGCTAAATAAATGTTAAAAAGAATTGGTGACAAACTGCATCCCTGCTTAAGGCCTTTATTCACTGTTAATTCCTCTGTTAAATTATTCTGTATTTTTACCTTAGTTTTCTTTCTCAGATAACAAAATGATCCATTAAAAAGTCCGTCACACAGGAATTCTGTAAACTAAGTGAAATTTATGATCCCATTTTGCTGGTTTTCGGAATGTATCTTTCTTTTGATTAATAAATCATATATATATATATATATATATATATATATATATATATATAAATTTCGTGTCACGCTGTTTGTCCGCGATGGAATTCTAAAATACTGAACCGATTTTAATAAAATTTTGCACATTGTGTGCAGTTTTGATCCAACTTGAGACTTAGGGTAGTTATAAACTAAATTTATAGTCGCATTATTGTTTTTTATTGCAAATTATTTGTTTATTATTAACAAAGAGTTATAATTATCTGTGAGTTCCATACGATTCTAACAGATGGCGGTGTAAGGTAATTTGGTAAGGTAATTGGTTTACTATTTAACAAAGAGAGATCCAGATGGCTGTGCTTTTTGTTGCAACCGCGAATTTCAATTGAATTACAATATTGATTATTTCATAATTTAAGTGTGTTCAGTGTTTATTTTATTTTCAATATTATTAATTTCGTGTGTAAGTATTAGTTTTAAGTAATCTGGCTGAAAGACAGCAACTTAATTAAAATTTTTAACGTATACCTTAGCCACAGCAACGCGTGGCCGGGACTTCTAGTGTGTGTATATATATATATATATATATGTTGTTAGGTTGCGAGAACACAAACAGCGGGCGCTAGAGCAATTTTTAAATGTTCGTAACAGACACTAAGTCGGGTGTGCTAAGTAGGGTCGATGAGATTTGTAAAAATGTTTCAAAAATAATTTCTTCACAACCTCAATAGTTACCATTGTAAAATAAAACTAATAAAAATTGTTAATTTCAACTGATGGTGATATTTAAACGTTGATGAGATCAAGCAGCTGCCCTGAGTAGTTGAGTTATTCATAACATCTAGAACAATTGTGATTCACACTAAACACTCAATCAAAACATTTTGAGATCAAGCAGCTGCCCTGAGTAGTTCAGTTATTCATAACATCTAGAACAATTGTGATTCACACTAAACACTCAATCAAAACATTTTGAGATCAAGCAGCTGCCCTGAGTAGTTCAGTTATTCATAACATCTAGAACAATTGTGATTCACACTAAACACTCAATCAAAACATTTTGAGATCAAGCAGCTGCCCTGAGTAGTTCAGTTATTCATAACATCTAGAACAATTGTGATTCACACTAAACACTCAATCAAAACATTTTTATGACGAATTTTAAATTCGCACTGAAAAAGCATTAAGTATTTTTTCTTCTGCATGTCATGTTGTTTAATAAAAAAAGTCACTCTATGAATGAGAAAGGACAATGTGCCAAGTTCCATCAGAGAAATCGAAGGAAAAGAAAGTTTGTCCTAATTTGTGTTGTATTTCGACCCACATACAAAGCACACAAAGAGACAATAGAGGCAGGGAGGTGGTCCAAGCAATTAAGGTAACGACGTTACCACCCGGCGCTACACGACGCGTCTCGTCGCAACGCCCTCGCTACTTGTTGCAATATACGAAATTCATCCTCTCCTGAGACAGTGGCAGTCATTATTTTATACAAAACCAGATAAATTGTCCAACAAGCTCTAGGGAAGTAATATTTACATAGAACAACACTATTTGCATTAGGTCTGTCAATTTAACTGCCATTGATAACTGTGATGTATGTAAATTGTTTTCCCTAAAGTTTGACTCCCGGAATGATGTTAAACTTTTTATGCGACAGTGCGTTTTGTCGTACTTACAGCAATGGCGACCATATTTGAAAGTTCAACTTCCTACGTTTCGGGCTTGCCAACCTAAATAATTATACTGTAATAAAATAACTATATTGTAATATATATATATTTTTTTTCAATGTCACCTGCTTGTCATTCGACATTTCAGGTCTATACTGTAATATTACATATTACAAACCGCGTGTGGGAAGTAAAACAACTGCCCTCTATGTATACTACATACAATGTATATACAAAAAATATCCAGAAGGTAGAGTTAATATAGGCCTACATTATACGAAACAAATCACTGCATTTTAAATGAACAGAACAGTATTTGAAACAATATAAAACAATAAAGATGTAGGCCTACTTCCGCCATTGTGTGACTAATTGGCCCCACGGCCTCCTATAGTTTCAACCAGCAGCCGGCTGGTAGGCTAAGGGCCTTCTAGGCCTGTCTCCCCATGAAATTATTATTAAAATTATTTTACTGAATCAACTTTTATAAGATTCATGATGTGTTCCGTTGAGGTTTATTCAAAATTAATATAAAATTATAGAATATTCACCTGAAAGGTCCGTCTCCTCAACTTAATTATCATTTAACTGTAGCGCTTTCGGGACTTGTCCCATCATCGGCAGGATTCAAAACTGGCCGATGATGGGACAAGTCCCGAAAGCGCTACAGTTAAATGATAATTAAGTTGAGGAGACGGACCTTTCAGGTGAATATTCTATAATTTTATATTAATTTTATTTTACTGAAATTATCATACTTTCTACTTAGGCCTAGGTTATGGCGCAGTAAGTCTTTTGTACTTTCATATGTCATTCAAATTGCAAACATTCATATTATTCAAAAAGTAATAATAATAATAATAATAATAATAATAATAATAATAATAATGTATGGGTACAGAACATTGTTGCTGGTTACGATGGCGCGGGAACAGGTCGAATTTCTTTAATTTAATTCCACAACTGTTTACATAAAAATTTCTAATTTCTTTCGTAATAACGCACACTGAAAACATATATAATTGTCTCGTCTAAGAATGCATTACTAATACAGTTTATTCGATAGTCACTTATTCATACTCGGTGAAGTCTTCATTCACATTTTGTTATTCGTTATTCTTCATATCATCTTCATGGATGATGGCGTCACAGATCCCCGGAACTCGCACCGGACAATGGATTATTTGCAATGGCGTGAATTCAACCCCAGCACTGCTGGGGTAATTACTATATTAATAAATTCAGATTAAAATAAAATCGTATATTTCCCTAATTACATTCAATTCAATTACGCGTGAATATCAGAATTCCCGCCGCGCCAGCAAACCTTCGTATTCGGTTTGACAGAGCCTTCTGCGTTTCACATTATCTCGATAGAGTATTTCCTCTATGTTACCCCACCAACACCAGCTATTTCGCTGCAGATGAATTAGCGATAACCCACTAAATGAATCTGCCTGCTACGTCCAGCGATAACCTACACTAGAGCAGCGAAAACCCGCTAGACGAAGCTTGTATCTTATCATCGATTTTTTATTGAACAGCAGCTAGGTGAACCCAGAAACGTCACAACTCGAATAAGTATACACAAGGTCGAATGACCTTTAGACTTATCAATTCATTAAAATAACGTGATTGGGTGATTTGGAAAGCACCAATTCCACAATAATAAAATTTTTAGAAATAATATTTTTTTAAATTTATAATATTTAATTTACGTTAAGTTATATTTTTACGAAATACAAAAAATAGATAAATAAATAAAATTATGCGGTACGTTTTGTCAGCTATAGCAACCTGTTAATTTAAGAAGCTTTATTTATATTATCTGAATAACAACAATTATATTATTACGAACGTTTATATAAGTTATCATTTGTGGAAAGCAACAGTAGAATTTAATATCAGCTCTGAGTTCGTTCAAATGCGTTATTAATTCGTTTTAAAGTCTTACTGATGAATGCGATTTGTCAGTTTAGTAAAAATGAATGTAACTATATAATTTGTAATTTACATACTAGATCATTTTCGTGCAGACCTTTCAACGAGAAAAATGACTTCGTACAAAAAGGTAGGCCAACTCCAGATTTACAGGATCTAACAAAAAAAAATACAAGGCAGTACATTTTATACACTATAAGTCATATTTCCGTCATACAGCTAGGGTAATAGCTCCGACCACCGCACGCCACTGATTATTTGCATTGATTGTTCACTGGTCCACCACTCGGATACATGACTGCCTCTCGCATCTCTTTTATATTGGATGGAAGGCCAGTCTCGATTCCTCTCGAATAGAACTCCCGAGAGAAAACCACTCATCTGGATGTTCCCAGCGGGTCCCACCGACACATGAGTCGCCAGCTCACGAATCTCCTTTTACTAAATAAGGCGAGACTTGATTCGCGCGCGAATTTCAAAAGCCGGTCCAACAATGCATCACAGTATTTTGTAGCTAAGTTTGTCGATATAACATATCAATGCCTTATTTTATAATTGGTAGTAAATTACACTAAAGCCTCAATATTTTACATTAAACTAATTTGTGAATACCGATATTTTTAGGTAGCATTTTCTTTTAGTAATTGCCTTTGGAGATTAATATTTTATATAGGCCTATCTTGATTCTTGTTCAATAATGACAAACTTATGAGTAGCAGCCTAATTTGTGGACTAACACACACACACACACACATATATATATATATATATATATATATATATATATATTGGAATATTGAATGAGATAACACAGGCCTATTATTGGCTTGTTGAGATTTCTTTGGGGAAGGAAGAAAGTGAAGCACGGATAAAGAATATGTAAATTTTTGGTTATTTATTTTTATTTATTTATTTTATTTATTCATTTAGTCTGGTGGAGTTAAGGCCATGTCTCTTCCACTCACCAGGACAAACATATAAAGCAATTAGAATAATATTACATTCTAAATAAATTTAATTATCTGATCAAACTGAGCAATAATAAAAATTAAAGACAATTAGAATCAAAACTAATGAAAGAAGAATAACAGCTCGAATCTGCTCTAAAATAAATAAAAACAAACAAAGAAATAAACTTGAATTAATTAATATATATATATATATATATATATATATATATATATAAGACATTAGGTAAAATATTGATGTTTTAATACTATTTTTATTGAATAAAGGAAAAACAAATTATCATTGATTGTCAAAAAAAAATATTAGTGAGATGTTTCTGTTAATAATTTTTATTATCAGTTTGTTTTTTGAAAGATGGTAAAGTTTGGGAGTCTCTGACATAGGGTGGAAGAGAATTCCATGTTCTAGATTTTGGGTGACAGGTAGTGTGATGAAGAGCGATATAAAGGACAATGTGCTGATGGGATCGGGTATCTAATTTATGTGTATCAGAGAGTATAACGAATCGATGTGATAATAATAAGATAATGATTTGTGTAATATTTTATAGAGAAGAGATAGTGAATGAATGGTTCTACGATCTTGTAGACGAAGCCATGACAATTGTTCCAGAGATGGTTAACGTGATAAAATCTGCGAATACCACAAATCAAACGTATGCAAAAATTATGAACACGTTGAAGTATTTGGGTAAGAACAGTAAAAAGAGTATTACAATAATCAAAATAGAGCATCGCAAGTGTTTCTACTAACATTTTCCTTAGAGCAAATGGTAAACAACGTCTTATACGATTTAATGAATGCACGGGAGGCTCGTGTATTTTGGGCCACTTAACTTAAAATTCGAGTAACGCCTTTAGTTCTATTTAGAAAATTATAAATTTTATAAATGATGAATAGTACAACACAGTACTGATTCCTTTTATGATAACTACGTCTTATAATAATTTCCACAAATTGTTTAAAAATTATGTTTACATAAATAATGATTCCGTGTAATTTGGGCCGAGATCGTGTAATTTGCGCCGCGAATTGTGTAATTTGGGCCGATGTCTTATAGGTTGTACATGCAAATATAATTACTCGTATTATTTTTTAACTGATTTATTTTAAAAATTATATATATTTATTAAACACAATGTGTACACTAATATTATATACATGGTTTACAATTTTGCTATTAATTCGTGAATTGTTTTGGTTCTGTTTTCGCACTTCACTAAGTGATACTTTGGGCACGGTTTGCTACAGAGTTTACAGATGCAGGACTCCTCAGGTTCATGGTAACTTTGTTCATGACATATTTTGCCATGGAAGCCGTGAGCGGCGAAGCGTGTGTATAAGTGGCGAAGTCGAAAATTTGGTCCTTTCCATTCGTCTGTGTTTAACGCTTCCGTTTCCGTGATTTCGTTCGGAATCTCTCTGGCTTTTCTCTGTCTCTCCTCGATTGCTGTTTTGTATGCCTGCGTTTCTGGTAGATCGAAGTGTTTTCGGATGTCTTCTATGAAGTAAGACTCCTTTGCTATTATGTAGGCATAGCTATGTCTTGTGAATTTTGAAATTGAAAGAGCCCGTTTTAGGAATCTCGGCTTTTATGCTTTCAAGTTTCATGAAATTTTTGGCTGTGAGATATGTCCATATTAGCTGGATTCCATAAGTGGCAACCGGCATAACTTTGATGTTGAATAATGCTATTGCCGTTGGTAGGGATAGGTTTCGTAACTTTGGAATGTCATAAATGGCTTTTGTGGCAGCTGTAGCACGCTCTTGTATATGCATCGAGAATACTGTTCCGGTGGTCTGTAGTGTTATTCCTAGGTATTTGAAGCTGCTAACGAATATAAGTAAGAGAGTACATTATAACACTTTCACACTTTTAGAGATTTATAAATCCGTAGTACAGCCTGTCCTCATATGTGTTTCTGAAAACAAGACGGTAACATACAAAAAAACAATTATCGGAACAATAAATAAATACACGTAGATAAATAATGAGCAAATGTGATTTATGAGATCACTTCTTGGATTCACGAGGTCAGATCATCAAATAAATACATTTAAAAAATTGAAAGTTGAAAATATATTAAATGATATAACCAATAACAAAATATCTTTACAATGTAGACCTAATGGTTTATTGACCAAATAGGCCTATTTTCAAATGAACGGACTGGACTTCATAACTTTAATGAAAAACGTATTTGTACAGTTAGTGTAGAAAGTATGGATACACTTAAGAATAACACAGACAGAAATAAATAATTTAATTATTTCTTCACTATATCAAAAAATGTATATATATATATATATATATAGGTCTAACCTTTAAATGGCGGTCAGTAAGTGAAACTATTACAACAAACTTTTAGTTTGATATATTTAACGTGAAAACACATCTTCACTACGCCTGGAAATGACGTCACATTAATTATTTCTGCTTTCAAAGCTTCATAAACCAACATTTATTTTTACATCATCAATCACAACTTCTTCCAAAAGAAAGTATTTTTAACGTAATTTCCAATTATCATAAACAAAATGTCTTCTCTACCAACAATCCTTATTCATAGGATGAATTTCAAGACCTCCCTTATTATAGCAAACTATTTACGAGGATCTTCCTTGTATTCCTAAACAAGGGGACACTCAGGCGTTCCAAAGCCTCGGAGCTAAACACGATCGCCACTTACGACCGCTGAGAACAGAGAAAAGCTATGTATGCACCAAAAATCCCTCTTAGAGTAACGTATTTATGAAAGGAAATTATTACCTCAGGTGATTTTCTTCATACAAAATACGTGGAGTGAAGTATTTTTTAAGATTTTTAGCGTAAATTACATTTATAAACATTGCTCATATTTCACCAACTATTGTCCATATTGCCCCAGCACTTCGAATAATGTGAGCAATGACATGTCTTCAACTTTTTTTTTTAATCTCCCTCATTTTATTTGTAGCGCCATAATATTCAGTGAATAAATAATATGGTAAATGTATAATTTTCTATCATAATTAGTTTGCTAGGTATATCAAAATATTCTTTAAGGCGCTCATATTCCATTCTTCTTCTTCTTCTTCTTCCTTCCAAGTATTAGGCCAAGGCCTGTTACGATCCTATAGAAAATTTTCCCTCCAGCGTAATTAGTTTGATCCTTCCGGGAAATTCTCGTATAAGACTTGAAAGCATAATAATAGTCCCTTCGATTGGTTGCTGGCCAAAGGAAGGTAAGACCAGTGATGGGGCTGCCATCTTATAGCCTCTGGTCAGGCTTTTCTGGAGAAGAAAAGAAAATAAAGGAAAGAAGAAATGGAAGAAAGGAAAGACTCCCTAGCTCTCGGATGCCCTAATAGCGTCGGGGTCAAAAAAACAAGAGTTAACCAAGAGAGGTTAGATAGTAAAGTTAAAAGACTGCAAAACACAAGTAAGTGGAAGAAATGTTTTGCTCAGCTTGGGCACCTTGTGGTCGCCATCCACATATCCCCTAGATGAGGACCCCTGAGGGTTCATATTCCATTAATTTACCCTATTATTATTATTATTATTATTATTATTATTATTATTATTATTATCTTAACAAACTTACCCTAACAGACTGTATCAAACTAACTTATGTATAATTGTCAACAGAAAGAAAACAGCTACCTTTCTTTTTATTGAACTGTCATATTCTCTAATCGTTTGTTCAATGTGCGTGTTCTCATCAAATTTGTAAATAAAGAATGTAATAATGTTTTATATATGATACAGGTATGTGAGTGCGTGCATGAGTGTGTATACAGAAAGACCAAACTGGCTCGTATGCATTGTTACTGTCAACCTAAGTCTAGGCCTACATATATTTCTTAAAACAACAGGTTTTCGATATTAATAATAAAGAACGGCAGAAGGACACTGGCATAAAGAATAGCAAAAATATTCTCAACATTCCTGTATTTTTTCAAATATTTAGTAAATGGCCTAACTAAAAAAAGGTAGGTCTACTTATTATACCCAACTGTAACTTGTAATAAAGCCGCTTTATCAACTAGGATAATTGATCTTATAAAACTCCTTGCGTAACGTTTTAAACGCCTGTTCCTTAAACTATAAAAATAGTGGACAAAAGTGATATAATTTCTTAAAGTGAAGTTACGAAATATGTTTACAATGTAGGCCTAATGGTTTATTGACCAAATAGGCCTACTTTGAAATGAACGGACTGGAATTCATAACTTTAATGAAAAACGTATGTGTACGGTTAGAGTAGAATGTATAGATACACTTAAAAATAACACAGACAGAAATAAATAATTTAATTATTTCTTCACTATATCAAAAAATGTATATATATATATATATATATATATATATATATATATATATATAGGCTATATATCCTATATAGGCCTACACCTTTAAATTGCACTCTATAAATACATGTAGTTTCCTCATAACAATTAGCGAGTAAGAAAATAATTTATACATCAATGAAAAAATTAACAAACGAAACGATTGATACAGACAACAGAAAGTACACATGCAGTCTATTGGAGGTGGCCTTGAGTACACATGCAGTCTATTGGAGGTGGCCTTGAGTACACATGCAGTCTATTGGAGGTGGCCTTGAGTACACATGCAGTCTATTGGAGGTGGCCTTGAGTACACATGCAGTCTATTGGAGGTGGCCTTGAGTACACATGCAGTCTATTGGAGGTGGCCTTGAGTACTTGTGTGTATGTTCTGACTGCAGATTAACGCTGGGATGCGGCGCAAGTTTTGCGAGACTGCAATAGAAAAAAGGGAACTGATTATTCGTTCGCATAATCAGTGTGAATCGCTAAATCAAATTAGTGAAATAATTGGAAGGCCAAGAGCAACCAACCACCATATGATTGATAGAGTTGGCGAAAGAAAATATTTCTAAAATAGGCACAGATAAGGACGTCCTAGAAAATTGGATGTTAATGTTGAAAAAACATTAATGAGTAAACTAAAGCAATATTCTGGACGCAGTGCACCTAAATTAGCAGATAGTATCAATAATGGCTTTAATATTAGTATTTCATAAGCCTGGAGGACGAAGATCGGTAGGAAGACCAAGAAAGCACTGGGCTGAACAGGTGTGAGATCGGAACAGGATGATGATGATATTAATATTTATGTTAGCAGTGTTCACTCAACAACAACTCGAAATGAATATATCACTTTAAAACATAAAACAAAACCGGAAGTGAGAAGAACAAAAAATGAGTACTGGGATAAAATATGCTCGAATATAGATCATTCGATTGGATATGCTAGATCCAAAGAAGCTTGGAAAACATTACAAAATATCAGGAAATCAGAAAGAAAGAAGATAAATATTCAGTTGATAAGACCATCAGAATGGATGCAACATTATAAAGGTTTACTTCAAGAAAATAGAAATGAGTTTCAACTTCAAGATACGGATGTAGAATATAAATTTGACACTCCAGAGATATCAGAAGATGAAGTAAAAAGAGCTTTGAAAGAGGCAAAAAATGGGAGAGCACCAGGACCAGGAAATATTCAGACGGAACTCCTAAAACATGGAGGAGATATTTTAGTAATATTTTTAACAATACTTTTTAATAAAATTGAAATTGGAGACGATATCCCAAAAGACTGGAATTTATCGTACATTACTCCTATTTTTAAAAAAAGGTGATAAAAAACTGTGTTCCAATTATAGAGGTATAAGCGTTATACCTTCAACAGTTAGGATTTTTAGTGAAATTACTAATTTTAAACGTAAGGTGATAAAAGATAAATTAAGAGAAGAAGAATGTGGATTCCGGATTGGAAGATCATGTATTGATAATATTTTCTGCATTAGACAATTACAAGAGAATATCCTAGCAAAAAATAAAGAACCTTCATTGATTTAGAGATGATATATGATAGTGTACCTCGACAATTGTTATGGATGGCAATGAGAAATAGGCATATCTGTGATAAATGGATTAATATTGTTAGGAGGATCTATAGTAATACAAAAGCTAAAGTAAAAATACAGAATAATTTAACAGAGTAATTCACAATGAATAAAGGCTTTAAGCAGGGATGCAGTTTCTCACCAATTCTTTTTAACATTTATTTAGACCAGGCTCTTAACTTACGGTATAAAAATGTTCTGAAATGGATATTCCTATAGGAGGAAAAGTACTGCATTCATTGTTGTTTGCAGATGATCAAATAATTTTTGCAGGGGATGAAGATGATACGAAATATATGATAAATAAACTAATGGAAGAATATAAAAAATGGGGACTGAATATAAATTTACAGAAAACAGAATATATGTGTTTGGGAAAGGATGTGGGTGACCTCATACTTGAAATGGAAAATAAAAAAATGTGAACTTTTTTAATATCTTGGGTCAATAATTACAAATTAAGGTACCTGTGAGAGAGATGTACAGACTAAAATTGCAATGGCAAAAAATGCAACTAAGACATTACATGGAATAATTTGGAATAAAAATATTACAAAGGAAACTGAAATGAAAACGTATAAGAGCATAATACAGAATATTTTGTCATATGGAAGTGAAACTTGGACGGAATTACAAAAGAATAAAATTAGAACAGTTTAATTCGATTATTTTAGAAGAAGCCTGCAAAAAAACAAAACAGGATAAAATAAGAAATAAATTCCTTTGGAGAGAAATGAATGTCACCACATCTGTTGTTAAGAGGATTGAAAATCAAACGCTTAAATTGTATGGCCATGTACGAAGAATGGAAAATGAAAGATGACCAAAAATATATACCAATGGTCACCCCCTGGAAGAAATAAACGAGGTAGACCAAGATGGAAATGGAAAACCTACGTCAGAAGTATAATGAATGATAGGAATTTGGATGAGGAAAATTGGAATGATAGAGATAAATGGAAACTGAAGACGGCAAACCTATTAGTGGGGGAAAGCCGAAGAAGAAGAAGCAGTGCTCATAACTGTCTAAGAGCTAACAAACTACATGGGAAAAGAGCCCATAGAAAATGCTTTGCAAGTGAAAAAAAAATCAAAAAGAAAAATTGAACTTTGCCAAAACACACTACAACGCTCCCAAAGAACTTTGGATATTTTTTTTTTTTTTTTTTTACTGGTGAGTATAAATTGAACAATTTCTGTTCAGATTTCAGATGGAAAAATAAAAGACTGGGGGAATTAAAATAAAGATTTACAAAAGCAAAATCTCCAACCCCCTGTGAAACATGGTGATGGTTCTTTATTAGCATTGGGATGCATTAGTGTCTGTGGAGTTAGGACCTTGCGTTTTATAGATGGTGTGATGGATCACAAACAGTACGTAGGCCTATTTAAACATGGTGAAGACAAATCATACCTCTGCAGAGAAAATGGGGACTAGACAATATTCTGTATTTATACAAGATAATGTCCCCATTCACACCGCTTTCAATATACGCGTTTATGGATTTTGAGGACTGCAGGATACACACTACTAGATCACAAAAAAAATGAAGACATCTTAGAAGAATTACACATGGAATCTTTAGAAAACAAAATTTCTGATTATAAGTCAAGATGGATACAACATGTTCATCGAATGGAAGATCACAGAATACCCAAACTAATGTTAAGATATCAACCTGCAGGAAGAAGAAGACCAGGACGTCCACTCAAAAGACTTCTGGATGGTGTTTCTCTTGAGGCCGAAACAGGTCAACAAATGGCCTAAATTCGTGAATGTACTATGATGATGATGATGGATTTTGTCCACGTCGAAACGCCACCGCGGTCTCCACACATAAACCATAATGAGAATTTATGGGAAGATCTGAAAAGGAAAATTCGTTAAGGTAAATTTCCAATTTTTTTTTGTAAGATGAACTGACCAACCACATCTTGAGATCGCGTAGGAACAGGCTCATACGACTAACTCTAAGTAAGTTCGTGATGATGAGCTAGGAAACTGATTAGTGACGTACGATAGAACGTAGTAAAACGTTGGCGCCAGAAATCTGCTTCAAACTTTGTGAAAGTTAATTTTTGCAACAAACGTTTTATTTACAAAAGATGGTCACCCAGGAACTGCGTAAACTAAGCGAATTCCTTAAAAAGTCGGAATTTTGCAAGTTTATGACTAAATGTTTATTTTGTTAATTATCGTATATGCGCAGTTTGGTTCCGAGAAAACAAACCCATCGTCCGCTAGAGCGATTTTTTAAATTTCGGATTTCGGTTAAACCTCCACTTCTAATATCGGATTTCTTGGATTTTTGGATAAAACTTTTATTGCCTTATTTCGCTAGAATATACCGAGATTCGTTGTTAAAATTCTAAAATGTTGGCAGCTAGAGAGATTTTTTAATTTTCTCTTCAAGTTAACCCGCACTCCTAATGATCTGATTTAGCTGATTAACGTATTCCACCTCTTTTACCTTAATTCATTGCTATTTGCCGAGTTTTTTTCCGAAAAAGTACGACTGTTACAGCGTTAACAGACATTATATGTAGGCCTAAGCCCCCTGGAGCGGCAGCCATAGAAATCTTTTGGCATACTATCGGCTTCTGGTCTCACATCCACATGTGTTAATCACAGATATAGGCAATACATGTAATCAGTATGTCGGTTCTCCACTCTTTGAAGCTGATTTTCTCAACATGTGGAGCCGCGCCACGATACTGGGAGTGTACCAGTCCCACACTGGTCGAAATTTTATGACAAAATTTCTTCCCCCATTGGGACTCGAATCAGTGCAAAGCAACGAGCCTTAAACCGCTCGGTGGTCTAGTGGTTATGTTCCTTGCCTCTAGTCACAAGGGGCGTGGGTTCAAACCCGACCGGGGTCGGGATGGATAAATTTAAGGGACAAAGTCCTCCGGGAGAGACTTTAAGCCATGGGTCCCGAGTCTAAAGATTTTTTAGGCTCGTAAAAGAATCTCAAGTCTGAATAAAAAGACATGTGTGCAAAATTTAACCGATTTTCATTCATCCAAGTAATACCTTAGTTGCTTACCAGATGTTTCAATGAATCGGACGCCATCTCGAGACCACAGCGGTGAACTATTACAGACATAGCCTCTATAATTACAGATTATTTATACTTCTGTACAGCCTATCTATCACAATAATTTGTATTTTTTTGTATTTGTAGTGGTTGAATAAAATAAGAAAGGCTTTGGGAGTTAAATCTCCCATAATTACGGTAACTTATTGCCTTTATTATTATTATTATTATTATTATTATTTATTATTTTTTATTATTATTGTTATTATTATTATTATTTATTATTATTGTTATTATTATTTATTGTTATTATTATTATTTATTGTTATTATTATTATTTGTTATTATTATTAATTATTGTTATTATTATTAATTATTATTATTATTAATTATTATTATTATTAATTATTATTATTACTGCTATTATTTCTTAAGCAACATAAATTTCCTCCTTAGATCAAACAAGTATAAAGATATGATAAAATATGTATCACGATCAATCATTACTTTCTTCTAGTTAGGTTAAACAGTCATTATTTCAAAGCCTCTAATCGGAGCACGTTTATCTCACTTGTCAATAATTCACATTTTATAGTGAATCCCAATCAATATGGTAGGATATAAATAATTGGAGGTAACCTTTATTTTTATGTACGTTAACCTGTCATTCCCTCCATAATAATAATAATAATAATAATAATAATAATAATAATAATAATAATAATAATAATAATAATAATAATCCATCCATGTTATCTCTACCTTGTCGTGGTGGAGTGGCTTTCATGCTTAAATGATCCCGAGAGCTATGCCTGCGGTAGCATTACTGCCGATACGGTTACCCATGCCGGACTGGCCGAAGGTGATAAGCCAGACGAAAAAAGTACCTTGGTCGAAAGAGGAATGACCCATCGCCGTAAAAATACAACCGTCAAGAAACGCGGACTTCGGTTCCACTGAGGTAAAATTTTCCGGAGATAAAATAGTCCCCCATTCGGTTCTCCGGGCGGGGACTACTTCAGGGAATCCATGCCAAAGGCTCAAACACAGAGACATGTTCCTAGGAACATGGAATGTTAGGACTTCATACAATAGCGGGTCGCTAGAGGTATCAGATAAATCACCCTTGGATATAGTCGCTTTACAGGAAGTTAGATGCCCAGGAGAAGGTAGCCGTTTACCCTTTAGAATTATGTATTAGGCCTATATACATATCCTGTCATTGACAAACTTAATATCTCGCTTTGCGTTATTCTACGGGGGTGCAAAAAGACCTGAATTTGGAACGGGTTTTTTAGTCCGAAGGAGGATCCTGTCCGCTATCCGAGATATTAAGTTTGTCAATGATAGGATATGTAGGCCTATATAATACATAATTCTAAAGAGTAAACGACATGATTTTGTAATCGTAAATGTACATGCTCCCACAGAAGATAAAGATGACAAGATCAAGGATGAGTTCTATGAAGAATTAGAATGCGTAGGCCTATTTGATAGTTTTTCACGATATCATATCAAAATTGTCTTAGGAGATTTTAATGCAAAAGTGGGGCGGGAAGACGTATTCAGACCAACAATAGGCAAATTCAGTCTTCATGAAGATAGTAACGACAATGGGGTTAGATTAATCACCTTTGCCACATCAAAGAATCCCATTGTTAAGAGCACAACATTTCAGCATAAGGATATTCATAAATACATCTGGACGTCCCCAGATGGTGAAACTCGGAACCAGATAGTTCATATATTAGTGGACAAACGCTAGCACAGTAGCATCATCGATGTTAGATCAGTTAGAGGGACAGATTGCAATTCGGATCACCATCTGGTCAGGGTGAAAATCAGACAACACCTATCGCTTATGAGAGGAACAAACGCTAAAGATGATTCTGAAAAATTTGAATTAAAAAACTTGAAAAATGATGAAATGCTCCAAGAATACCAAATTAAAATTCCTAATAGATTTGAAGTACTGAAATATTCAGATGACAATGTGACAAACGAAGAAGAAATTGATATAAATAAAGAATGGAAGGCTATAAGAGATACTATTAAATTGTCAGCATCAGAAAGCATTGCTTACTTTAAAAAAAGGAAAAAAACAAGAAATGGTTTGATGAAGAATGTGTCGACATTGTAAAGAAAAGAAAGCTAGCAAAAATGAAATTGTACACGAGATAAATGAGATAAATTTAGAGCAATTGGGTAGTGTTAGACGGGAAACCACCAAGTTACTAAAGAATAAAAAGAGGGAATATTTGAGAGAGATCATTACGATCTTTGTAATGAATGCAAAAAATAGGAACATCAAAGAATTATTTCAGGGAATTAGGGAATTAGGATACGCTTCAGGCTAAAACAAACATAATTCAGAATGAAAATGGGAATACGATTGCAGATTCCAGGAGTATATTAAATAGATGGAAAAGTTACTTTAATCAACTCTTAAATGTACATGCAGAACAAGATATTGAAGGTGATAATTTATAGAGAGCAGAAATACTAGTCGCAGAACCAAGTGCAATAGAGGTTGAAATGGCGATAAAAAATGGAAGATGTATAAAGCATCATGTTCAGATGAGATCACAGCAGAATTGATAAAATCAGGGAGAGAAAAATTAATGAACAAGATACGCCGGTTGCTTAGTACGATTTGGGAAAAACAAGCTCTTCCAGACGAATGGGCAGAATCTATTATCGTACCATTCTATAAGAAAGGAGATAAAACTGATTGCAACAACTACAGAAGCATCTCATTACTTTCTTCGTAAAAAATTCTAACAAATATATTAGTAAGCAGACTTACTCCCTATATTGATGCAATTCTAGGAGATCATCAATGTGCATTTAGAAGAAACAGGTCTACAACAGATCAGATTTTTAGTATAAGACAGATTTTAGAAAAGAAATAGGAATATAATGGTACTGTACATCAACTATATGTAGACTTCAAAAAAAAAAGAAAAAAAAAAGCATATGATTCAATTAAGAGGGAGAAGTTACATAGTATCCTGCTGGAGTTCGGAATTCCTAAAAAGTTAGTTAGACTTATACGAATATGTCTAAATGGCACAAAGAGTAGGGTGCGTGTAGGCAAACAATTTTCGGATACTTTTGAAATCCAGAATGGGTTGAAGCAAGGAGATGCATTATCTCCTCTACTATCTAATTTTGTACTAGAGCATGCCATTAAATCTTTAGAGAATGAGGAAGGCTTACAACTGAATGGTATTAATAAGCTGTTAGTTTATGCTGATGATGTAGTATTGTTGGCCGATAACGAGGAGATACTAAAGGACAATACGAACACACTGTTGAGTAACACTAAGAAATTGGGATTAGAAGTAAATATCAACAAAACTAAATATATGGTCACATGTAGAAATTCATTATATAATGGAAATGGACAGCTAATGACAAATGAGGGAAATTTTGAGGAAGTGGCTGAATTCAAATACCTAGGAACAATAATCACAAATAGGAATGAGATGCACAAAGAAATTAAACATAGGCTCAATTCTGGAAATGCGTGCTATTATGCATTGCAGAGACTCTTGATGTCCCAACTCCTTTCAAAAAACGTTAAACTGAAAATATATAAAACTATTATTCTACCAGTTATATTAGCCTATATGGATGCGAAACATGGACTCTTACTTTAAGGGAGGAAAGGAGATTGCAAGTATGTGAGAATAAAGTACTTAGGAAGATTTTTGGACCAAAGAGAGATGAAGGGACAGGTGAATGGGGAAGACTACATAACAATGAATCTACATGGTCTTTATGGGAAGCCAGATATAATAAGAACAGTTAAGTCTCGCAGACTGCGATGGGCAGGACATGTTGCACGTATGGGGAATGAAAGACGTGCATGGAAGCTTCTTGTAGGAAAGCCAGAGGGAAAACGCCCAGTTGTTAGACCACGAATGAGGTGTGAGAATAATATTAACTATGATTTAAGGGAAGTAGATTATACAGGGGATGATTGGAAAACATTAACTCTGGATAGGGATGTATGGAGAGTTTATTTCCTCGCTGCCATGAACCTACGGATTCGATAATTCCAGTGGATTAGTTGGTTAGTTAACCCGTTATTAGTTCAAATCCTTTAGCCCTTATCCCTTTTAAAATATACGCCTGTCAAGAAATTATATTTTTTTACACTCAATTAAGAAAAGGCTATGAAATAAAGAATTGGAGTTAATCATCTTTTCTTATGACATATTGTCCACTAAATATTATCTATGTATTTTAATACATGAAATCAGGATTATCTTAACCAAACAGGCCCTAGCATTTAAACATGACTATTTGCAGAAGTTGATTAGGCCTAGTAGTAATTTGTACGTAGAAAGTAACAAGTACGTAAAACAAGTAAAGATGACAAAATAATCGGAAAACATCGAAAGGAGAAAATTATAAAAAGCCCGGGTCTGGATATCTTCAGAACACGAACTATGGACAATATAATGCGATGTACCTGTAACTGAAAACTGAAATAAATTATTGGACAAAAAGTTAGCTAATATCTTCTTTAGCCTAGATGAAGATCTCTGGAATATGGAATTAATTATATTTCAATGTTCCTTTTTAATTCATCGTATGTTACTACTCTTCAAATCATTTGTTACAATTATTGCTCTAGCTGTAAACTTTGCTCCTACTTACTGTGGTATAGTAGCAAGTTACATATTTTAATATAAGACCTAGTCACGGAGGCAACAGTTCGTTTTAATAAAGAAATATAAACTGTAATGAGTTAACTGCGCAAAAAAATAATTAAACCAAAATAATAAATAATAATTTAAAAAAAACTAAAACAACACGCTGTATTAGAAAACCGAACTAAAAAATGAAAAATAATTTTAATTTCCAACACGCTTGGGATAAAATTAAAGTGGTCAACAAAAAATCATCTCCAACACATATAGAATAAAACTAGAGTTATCAACAAAAATAAAATAATTTAGCATCAAAAGCGTGGGGTGCTCTATATCAATTAATATATTTGACAATAAACAGATATTGGTAAAAGTAAAGTCTCTAAGAAGAAAATGTAAAAATCATAAAAAGCACCCCACGCTTTTCATGGTAAAATTATTTTCTTTTTGTTGATAACTCTAGTTTTATTCTATATGTGTTGGAGATGATTTTTTTGTGACTACTTTAATTTTATCCCAAGCGTATTGGAAATTAAAATTATTTTTCATTTTTTAGTTCGGTTTTCTAAATAAAGTGTGTTGATTTAGTTTTTTAAAACTATTATTTATTTTTTATTTTTTAGTTTTAATATTTTACAGAATAAGATAAAAATGTAAATATTTTAATATTCGATACTATTGTAGTATGAGCTAAAAGTAATTACTCTTCTAAAAAGAAATCCTCCCAGCCGGATTTGAATCAGGGACCTATGGATTACTGATATTATATACCACTAAGAGTTCACCGCTCTACCAACTGAGCTCTTACAACGATTGACTAAAAAGTCGACAAGTCCGCAACCTATTATACCAGTTTTCATTTTTTTTTATTTTCTGATGATTCTGGCCAGGATTTTAGAAACAAAATATGAGATTACTGTATTGTCACGGGTCCTTTACACTTATACAAAGTTTCAAGTCGATCCAATGTTTCTAAGTGCGTCAAAATCGTGTTCAAAGATTCCGTTACATAGATACAAAGACACTTTTTTATTTTCTGACGATTCTGGCCAGGATTTTAGAAACAAATACGAAAAATATTGCATTGTCAGGGTTCCTTTACAAATATACAAAGTTTCAAATCGATCCAATGATTTTAAGTGGGTGAAAATCGCGTTGAAAGATTCCGTTACATAGATAGATAGATAGATACAGGTCAAGCTAATATAAAGCGTGTAAAAATAATAAATAATAGTTTTAAAAAACTAAAACAACACGCTTTATTAGAAAACCGAACTAAAAAAAATTAAAAATAATTTTAATTTCTAACACGCTTGGGATAAAATTAAAGTGGTCAACAAAAAAATCATCTCCAACACATATAGAATAAAACTAGAGTTATCAACAAAAAGAAACTAATTTTACCATCAAAAGCGTGGAGTGCTTTTTATGATTTTTACATTTTCTTCTTAGAGGCATTACTTTTACCAATATCTTTTTATTATCAAATATATTAATTGATATAGAGCACCCCACGCGTTTGATGGAAAAATTATTTTCTTTTTGTTGATAACTCTAGTTTTATTCTATATGTGTTGGAGATGATTTTTTTTTGTTGACTACTCTAATTTTATCCCAAGCGTGTTGGAATTTAAAAATTATTTTCAATTTTTTTAGTTCAGTTTTCCATCAAAGGGTGTTGATTTAGTTTTTTAAAACTATTACTTATTTATTTTCTGATGATTCTGGCAAGGATTTTAGAAAAAAAAAATTATTGTATTGCCACGGGTTCTTTACAAGTATACAAAGATTCAAGTCGATCCAATGATTTTAAGTGGGTAAAAATCATCTCCAACACATATAGAATAAAATTAGAGTTATCAACAAAAAGAAAATAATTTTATCATCAAAAGCGTGGGGTGCTCTATATCAATTAATATATTTGATAATAAACAGATATTGGTAGAAATAAGCTCTCTAAGAAGAAAATGTAAAAATCATAAAAAGCACCCCACGCTTTTGATGGTAAAATTATTTTCTTTTTGTTGATAAATCTAATTTTATTCTATATATGTTGGAGATGACTTTTTGTTGACCACTTTATTTTATCCCAAGCGTATTGGAATTTAAAATTATTTTTCATTTTTTAGTTTTCTAATAAAGCGTGTTCTTTTAGTTTTTTAAAACTATTATTTATTTTTTATTTTTTAGTTTTAATATTTTACAGAATAAGATAAAAATGTAAACATCTTTAAATTCGATACTATTGTAGTATGAGCTAAAAATAATACTCTTCTATAAAAAAAAACCCTCCCAGCCGGATTTGAACCAGCGACGTATGGATTACTGAAATTACGTATATACCATTAAGAGTTCACCGCTCTACCAACTGAGCTCTTACAACGATTGACTAAAAACTCGACAAGTCCGCAACCTATTATACCAGTTTTCATTTTTTTTTATTTTCGAATGATTCTGGCCAGGATTTTAGAAACAAAATATGAAATTATTGTATTGTCACGGGTCCTCTACACGTATACAAAGTTTCAAGTCGATCCAATGTTTCTAAGTGGGTGAAAATCGCGTTGAAATATTCCGTTACATCGATAAAAAAACACTTTTTTTGATGTTCTGATGATTATGGCCAGGATTTTAGAAAATAAATATGAAATGATTGTATTGTCACGGGTACTCTACACGTATACAAAGTTTCAAGTCGATCCAATGATTTTAAGTGGGTGAAAATCGCGTTGAAAGATTCCGTTACATAGATGGATAGATGGATAGATGGATAGATGGATAGATGGATAGATGGATAGATGGATAGATGGATAGATGGATAGATGGATAGATGGATAGATGGATAGATGGATAGATGGATGGATAGATAGATAGATAGATAGATAGATAGATAGATAGATAGATAGATAGATAGATAGATAGATAGATACAGGTCAAGCTAATATAAAGTGTGTAAAAATCTCCTGGCATTATAGTCACAAGGGAAGAATGCGAATTGTCTTTTTTTGTACTTAACTAAGTATAGGCTCATCTCCATTTTATTACCAACTTCCTATTTCTACTTTATGGAGCTAAGATTAAAAATTATGACTAGCCTACAGATTTTATTTTCAATAAGATTAAATAAAATTGAAGACTTCCGTCCAATAAGTTCTATATGATATTAATTTAAATGGAAATCAAGGGTATTTAGCCATGCTCAAACATGTGTCACATAGGCCCTGCTTATCATTTTGCGAGCCACTCATTGAGTGATTACATAAATAACAGTTAATATTGTTAACACCTTAAAATCACCTTCTCAAAAATGTATAATTAGCCTAAGTCCTTATTCCACGGAGTTCTTCAAATGCTTAGGCTACTGCCAACAAAAAATATGTTTATTAAAATAATTTCCGATTGAGGGTCTTTCCACTTTTCAGCGGTTGCCCTTTTACCAGCCGGCTGCTGGCCCTTCACATCCACATGTGTCAATCACAGAGGTAGATGATCAACAGCCAGTGTAGGGGTGACATGTGGTTAGCATGTCGAGTCCCCAGCCGTTATAGCTGGTTCCTCAACCTGGAGCCGCTACTTATTGTAGCTACCCAATTGCCTCACGATGCTGGGTGGGCACCGGTCCCATACTGGCCGAAATATCATGAGAAAATTTCTTCCCCCATGGAGACTCGAACCAGCGCAAGTCCCGTAGCTCTGCGCCAAGGCTTCCTACCTTAACCGCTCGGCTATGGCGCGGGACTTATTAAAATAATTTAAGTTTAATAATTTTGGACCTATTTTATGTAAATGTTTATCTATTGTTTTAATAAAGATGGCAGTCACAGATATATTTTGGATCCTTTCATACAAGGAAGGGCTTCAGTCCATTTTGTTTTTGTTTATTTATAAAGCTGAGATTTGTATTAGCGTATTCTACACTCCTTCGTGCATTTTTTTTTGTAATAAATGGGATTCAGTCCAGTTTCACTGTTGTAATATAATATGATAAATCCGTGAGCGGCAATTCAAGGGAGTAGGAGTGCACTATGCTAAATCAATTTTATTAAAAAAGTGGAATGATGCCCACTTGTGTGAAGCTAACCATTTATAGTTAAGAATCCAGTTTTTCAAATGTTAATGTGTCTAAATGGTACAAAGAGTAGGGTGCGTGTAGGCAAATAGTTTTCAGATACTTTTGAAATCCAGAATGGGTTGAAGCAAGGAGATGCACTATCTCCTCTACTATTTAATTTTGTACTAGAGCATGCCATTAAATCTTTAGAGAATGAGCAAGGCTTACAACTCAATGGTATTAATAAGCTGTTATTTTATGCTGACTATTTAACTCATGCCCCAAATGGGAGTCAATGACCAATCACGTTTCAATGATTTCTGTTTTACAACCAATCAGAGTCGTGTTTCACTAAATATTTATCAGTGTTATAATTACCATATTAAAGAAAGCTCCTCCTTACAATATTGCGTTCCTTTGGCAATAAATAGTATGATCTGGTTGCAGTGATAAACAAAAGAAGCAGTAGAAGCGTACCTATCGTTTCTCATTTGTTATCAAACATCGCCGTTTACATTAAATATATAAATATTTTAAAATAACTATAGTTAAATAATGATTTGTGAGTAAACATCTTAATTTTATTCGTTAAATAGTCCTAACAAATGCCACTCTTGATTTCCAAATTCTCTAGATAAATTGGAAATCACTCGTGGCATTACTTATGATGATGTAGTCTACTATTGGCTGATAGCGAGGAGATACTAAAGGACAACACGCACACACTATTGAGTAACACTAAGAAATTAGGACTGGAAGTAAATATCAATAAATCTAAATATATGGTCACACGTAGAAATGCATTATATAATGGAAATGGACAGCTAATGACAAATGAGGGAAATTTTGAGGAAGTGGCTGTATGCAAATACCTAGGAACAATAATCACAAGTAGGAATGAGATGCACAAAGAAATTAAACATAAGCTCAATTCTGGAAATGCGTGCTATTATGCATTGCAGAGACTTTTGATGTCCCAACTCCTTTCGAAAAACGTTAAGCTGAAAATATATAAAATTATTATTCTACCAGTTATATTATATGGGTGCGAAACATGGACTCTTACTTTAAGGGAGGAAATGAGATTACGAGTATTTGAGAATAAAGTTCTTAGGAAAATTTTTGGACCAAAGAGAGATGAACAGACAGGTGAATGGAGAAGATTACATAACAATGAACTACATGGTCTTTATAGGAAGCCAGATATAATAAGAACAGTTAAGTCTCGTAGACTGCGATGGGCAGGACATGCTGCTCGTATGGAGAATGAAAGACGTGCATGGAAGCTTCTTGTAGGAAAGCCAGAGGGAAAACGCCCAGTTGGTTGATCAAGAATGAGGTGGGAGAACAACATTAACTATGATTTGAGGGAAGTAGATTATACAGGGAATGATTGGAAAGCATTGGCTTGGGATAGGGATGTATGGACAGCTTATGTCCGTGCGGCCATGAACCTACGGGTTCGATAGAACCAGTGAGTAAGTAAGTAAGTGAGTGTAATTTTCTTTCTGGCCTACACGTCTTCTAGCATTATGGTAGGGTCTACGACAAACATATAGTCTAATGTATTTTAATGAATATAATATTCATATGATTCTGTTGTTCTCGTCAAGATACAAAATGTCTCATTTGATTAATATTAAGCCAAAAAAAGTAAAAATATGAATAATTTCTATTGTCCATCTTTACTTTTAAAAATATATCTTCGATATTTATTACTAAAAATGGTAGATCTAACTAATGGGAAAAAACCTTCAATAAAAATATTTCTCATTTGTTTCCATTATCTAAATTGTTAGATCATTATCCTGTAGAGCTAATGATAAATCAAAATGTAAGAAAATGAGGCGTTAACTATAAAAAAAAAATAATACAAATCGACGACATTCCAAGTTGTAATCACAGACATAACTTATAGAAAGCTTGGACCTGTGCTGGGGTTGTAACATATTTTGAGGTAAGTTACTTCAGTTCGGATAATTCATTTTTTAAATATTGCGAGCTATCACAATATTATAATCTCTAATAATCTGATTCCATACTCACATTTTAAAAAATTACTTTATTTTTTGTTTATAGGCCTAAGTTCTGGTTGTGCATCGCGTATTCGTATGCGAGCACTTCCCTTAGAATTTATTTATATTAGCGATTGCAATGTAAGAAAGAAGATGATCGTGTTACTTACAGCCAACCTCCTGATGTCGGGAGAGACCTGGTGATTCATGCCACTTGCCGCACTGACATGTTCAAACTGACAACCACGTCCCGCTCGCTCTGCCCCGCCCCTTGTTTCAACCACGCCCACACTAATCTAATTCACTCTGTTTTTATACTCTAAATATTGATCAATTATTCTGTTTCAATATTAACACCTTCCACCTGTCCATCTCTTCCACCAAAATCAAGACATCAAATTTGAGATTTTTTAACTCATTGATTTCATAAAATAAGTTAAAACTGAGCATATTCTATGACTTTTCAATTAAACTTCATGGTGTACAGCCCTATAAGGAAGGCTCTTGGCATCCACATGTGTTAATAACTATAACAAACTGTTGGTTTTCTTAGGGCTTAAAGGACCTTCGGGACTTGGAATTTTGGTAGCATGAGGTTCTAGCCGAGCGTTAGTATGTGGATGTATTAGTTATAAAGGCATACGTGTTTTCGAACATAAATAAATGGATTCTTAATTTGAACTATTTTATTTCTACAGAATAATGAATACAATAACCCTAGGTATTCTAACCCTAAATAACCAATCAAGCTTATATTCAGAAACCTACATTCGAACTTTCTTAAGGTTTGTGAGAGGGAGATGTGGGTTTATGAATTTACCCTAATTTACATTCTAAGGATTATCTAATAACTCTTTACCTTTGACATATAGTATGAAACTATTTAAAATACTTGACTACATTTCTAACTGTTCCTAGCGAATTTATTAAGAAAAATGGTATGCAGACTTACCCATCAGAATACTACACAGACAGACCGATTCCCATATTTTGCCAGGGTTATATACTAACTTCTTGACCTACATCTCCAACTAACTGTATTAAACATTCCATTAGTCTAAATGCAGAGATTTTACAGTTAGCCTTGAAAACTTTGTTCCTGCCATAAGTCAAAATTCTGTCCTGAAATATAATATGTCTATGTGCTTTATTTCAACAACTATTTTATTTGAATAATTAAATAATCTATGTCAAATAGTTTATGTATTCATAGCAATCTATGTATTCATAACAATCATCTAGCCAGTATAGGGGTGACACGTTATTAGCATGTCGCTTCTCCCATCCGTTATAGCTCGTTTCGAACTACTACTTATTGTCGCTACCCAATTTCAACACGATGCTGGGTACCCACCGGTCCCATATGGCCGAAATTCCATGAGAAAATGTGTTGTCTCATGGGGACTGAAACCAGCGCAAGTCCCGTCAAGCCTTAACCATTGTGCTACTGCACGGGACAAAATTAAAACCCTAGGCCTTAACTAATTAACTGAATGATACAAAATATGTCTTTGAAATAGGCCTATCACCATATGTTAACAATCAGCCTAAGTCTATTATTTTAAACACACTGTAGACCCTTTAATCCGACAGAGGAAAATTTTTGTTGAACGTAAAAAGAACGAGCGCTGCGGTCGCAAAGCTGAACTTGTTTGTTAACATAATATAATTGGTGAAGTACAAAAAATAATGTCAAACTCCAAATGAATCAGTCATTTCGAAAAGGGATCATCTACAGTTAATTAAATTTTACAGGAGAGGCAAAAACTGATTAAATTTCTCCAGGACAAAGCTATGAATCTGAAATTTCTACTGAATAATTTTCATGCCCATTCACGTTTACTAACCGATTTACAAGACTTTCTTGTTGTTGGTTTTTCCGGAAAACTGATTACAATTTTCCGGAGATGATCCCTTTTCGAAATGAACGAAGAAACGTTTATTAAATTTAACACATTACGTTGAAAAAGTATATTATTTGCGAAATAACTACATACATGGAATAATATTGTATACATTTTATTACTTGGAAGCGACTATAAAAAAGTACACCCGAAAAATTTCGTCATTGAACATCTTCGGCGTTCTCTACTACTTCAGCTATAGTTGCAGGCCATTTGAATAAATCATCATAAAAATCAACTTTTATAAGATTCATGATGTGTTCCGTTGAGGTTTATTCAAAATTAATATAAAATTATAGAATATTCACCTGAAAGGTCCGTCTCCTCAACTTAATTAATCATTTAACTGTAGCGCTTTCGGGACTTGTCCCATCATCGGCAGGATTCAAAACTGGTGTTTCACTGAAGATCTGGTAGAGGGGGTTGCATGTATTGGGTTCGTTTTCGTTTATCAGGCTGTCGTTGTGAGCTGCTTTCATGATTTCCATCTCTTCGAGTACGTTTATCTTCGCTGGATTATTTTCTCTGTGCATTACTGTTAGGGTGTTTTCAATATTTAACATGCGATGTCCTTTATGGATAACGTGTTTTGCATAGCTTGATTTCCCTTCTGCGTGAATGAAATCTCGAAAATGTTCTTTGAATCTGATGTTAAAACTCCTGTTTGTCCTTCCTATATAAAATTGTATGCAGTCCTTACATGTCAGTTTATAAACTCCTTTGTTGTTGAAAATGTTATTTTCTTCAATGTTATTGTTTATTATGTTGTTTAATTTGTTATTGGTTCTGTATGCCATTTTTACGTTTTTATCGGCTTTCTTTAGTGCATTGGCTAATTTTGTCGTTTCTTTTCCTGTGTATGTAAGTGTTATCAATGTTTTCTTGTTGTTGTCAGATTCTTTTTCTAATTTAGTTATGTTGGTTATGTTGTTCTTCCTTTTTGTTTTTTTTACGAGCTTATCTATGAATTCTTCATTATAGCCATTGGTTTTTGCCATATAGGCCTACTTAATGTAGTTCAGTTCTTCGATATATTTGTCTTTGCTTAATGGGAGTTTCAACATTCTACTGACTAAGCTATTAATTGTACTAATTTTCTGTTGAAAAGGGTGTGTAGAATTTTTGTTTATAGCCAGAGCATTGTTTGTGGGTTTTCGGTAGATACCGATTTCTAGTTTATTGTTGTGTAGATTTTTGGTTATAGACAAATCTAAGTAGTTTATGCTGTTATTAACTTCTATTTCTTCGGTGAAAGTGATTTTTTCATGCATGTTGTTTAAGTCTTGTAGTATTTCTTTTTCTTTTCTGTTTTCATTTTCATATATTACTAGTACATCATCGACATATCGTGTTATTAGTTTTATGTGAATTTGTGTATTAGTTCCTCAAACAGCAGACAAATAAAAGAAGCACTAAAATCGTGCCCTCTAATCACCAACACAACCAATAATGAACATAATAAATACAAAAACGCCAAATGGGTAAATAATACTCCCTCACCACCAGTAATGAAAGCCCTTCCAAAAATCCATAAAGACAACATTCCCATAAGACCAGTTGTTAATTGCATGAATGCTCCTAACTATAAAATTTCCAAATTAGTCGCTCAGAAAATAAAAAATGATGTCAAACTTGAAAATCGTTACACAATTAAGAACTCATTTGAACTAGCAGATAAACTACAGCATTTATAAATCAATAGGAATACTAAAATGACGTCATTCGACATAAAAAACCTCTACACTAATATCCCGATAAACGAAACAGCAAACATAATAAAACAAAAACTAACAGACAGTAAACTTGAAGATAACTATATCAATCAGTTAAACAAACTAATAACAACAATAAAGCAAAATTACTTCCAATTTAACAATGAACTATTTATTCAAGAAGATGGGATCCCGATGGGGAGTCCTACATCTGGAATAATGGCAGAAATCTTCCTACAAGAACTGGAAAATAAACATTTTGAGGAACTAATACACAAATTCAACATAAAACTAATAACACGATATGTCGATGATGTACTAGTAATATATGAAAATGAAAACAGAAAAGAAAAAGAAATACTACAAGACTTAAACAACATGCATGAAAAAATCACTTTCACCGAAGAAATAGAAGTTAATGACAGCATAAACTACTTAGATTTGTCTATAACCAAAAATCTACACAACAATAAACTAGAAATCGGTATCTACCGGAAACCCACAAACAAGCTCTGGCTATAAACAAAAATTCTACACACCCTTTTCAACAGAAAATTAGTACATTTAATAGCTTAGTCAGTAGAATGTTGAAACTCCCATTAAGCAAAGACAATTATATCCAAGAACTCCACTACATTAAGTATATGGCAAAAACCAATGGCTATAATGAAGAATTCATAGATAAGCTCGTAAAAAAAACAAAAAAGGAAGAACAACATAACCAACATAACTAAACTAGAAAAAGAATCTGACAACAACAAGAAAACATGGATAACACTTACATACACAGGAAAAGAAACGACAAAATTAGCCAATGCACTAAAGAAAGCCGATAAAAACGTAAAAATAGCATACAGAACCAATAACAAATTAAACAACATAATAAACAATAACATTGAAGAAAATAACATTTTCAGCAGCAAAGGAGTTTATAAACTGACATGTAAGGACTGCAACAAATTTTATATAGGAAGGACAAACAGGAGTTTTAACATCAGATTCAAAGAACATTTTCGAGACTTCATTCACGCAGAAGGTAAATCAAGCTATGCAAAACACGTTATCCATGAAGGACATCGCATGTTAAATATTGAAAACACCCTAACAGTAATGCACAGAGAAAATAATCCAGCGAAGATAAACGTACTCGAAGAGATGGAAATCATGAAAGCAGCTCACAACGACAGCCTGATAAACGAAAACGAACCCAATACATGCAACCCCCTCTACCAGATCTTCAGTGAAACACCAGTTTTGAATCCTGCCGATGATGGGACAAGTCCCGAAAGCGCTACAGTTATATGATTAATTAAGTTGAGGAGACGGACCTTTCAGGTGAATATTCTATAATTTTATATTAATGCATCATAAAAATGTCGATGGATATCAGAAATGTAATGATATAGTTTATTTATGGCCTACATCATGCATTTTTTGTGATTGATTGGTACTTTGCTGGTGTAGGCAGGGTGTGTTTTCACATCTGGTATTTGTAGTATTTCTGGTGGCTTTGGTTTGAGCAAGTTGAACTCTTGTTCCCCGAAAATGGCGTCAATGAATTTCCGGCCGATTACGATCCCAGGCTTGTCACTATTACACTCAAAATCGTAAAATGTATATATTGTAAAATAATGTTTTTGTTCCTTTGGAACACCTTTACCCATACTCTGTATGGACAACACTTTCTTTTTGAAAAATATTGGCCATCATTGTTGAAAATTTATAATGTCCGTATGATGAATTTTCTTCAAAGAAAACTTGTTGGTTTGAGAACTACTACTTATGAAGCCCTCATATCCTTCTGGAGTATAAACGCGGTCGTGACGGCGGATTTTGAGTTTCACTACCGAAAAATTTTTATCGCAGTCATTGAAGGAATTACGTCTTTGGGGAAAGTAGCTATATTTTAACTTAGTGAATTTTGCTGTCATCGTAAGGGCGAGAATGACTGAAAGCAACGGCGTGGACATCTAAAATTGAATTAAAATTGGAATTTAAACTTAATAATGAAATAAAATTGTGCAGGTACAGCGTTTACAATGTTAGGTTCAAACTGACTTAATATTGCTTACCCACAATCCTCTCCTGTTTTTCGAACCGGAATTTCTGTTTTGGCGTGGTTGACATGTCTCTGTCCTTGATTATGTTGTGCAAATATTTTTCTGGTTGTCTGATCACTTTCTTTCTCTCAGTCGAACGACCGCTTTCGTCAGATTCCGACGATTCCGAAACAGATTCATTAATATTATCATAAGTAATGCCACGAGTGATTTCCAAATTATCGATAAATTCACCACTCACGAAGTGAGGAGTGAATTTATCTAGAGAATTTGGAAATCAAGAGTGGCATTTGTTAGGACTATTTAACGAATAAAATTAAGCTGTTTACTCACAAATCATTATTTAACTATAGTTATTTTATAATATTTATATATTTAATGTAAACGGCGATGTTTGAAAACAAATGAGAAACGATAGGTACGCTTCTACTGCTTCTTTTGTTTATCACTGCAACCAGATCATACTATTTATTGCCAAAGGAACACAATATTGTAAGGAGGAGCTTTCTTTAATATGGTAATTATAACACTGATAAATATTTGGTGAAACACGACTCTGATTGGTTGTAAAACAGAAATCATTGAAACGTGATTGGTCATTGACTCCCATTTGGGGCATGAGTTAAATAGTCATCATTATTACACGGCTGACGGCCGTACAATAGCATAATTTCAGTAAACAACTTCACTGTGTAACGTTCAGATCTCAACTGATACGATTGTAATCTACTTAATATTATTCTGCTTATATTATTATAGTGTTCATGTTATTTATAGTTATTACAAATATGTTAATAAGGTCTGTGAATGATCTGTATTTCAAGTGTCCTGAATTAAATAAATAACAATTGTAGCAGGTTTTAATGTTGTTTACTTTGAATAACACAGAAAGACTGCAAGAGGATAGATATGCAGCTGAAGTCATGATCACATTCGTGGGTCAGTCCGTTCGAAAAGGGAACAACTCGGCGAGTTGATCCTTTTTCGAAATGACATGAAAGGTAAAGTCAGAAAGTGGTAAAATAATTGTGTATTTGATCTATTCTCACGCGGAATCGATGTAAGGACATATGTAAACATGGAATAACGAAAAAAGTGAATTTCAGAAAAAATCGTAGATGATCCCTTTTCGAAATGACTGATTCATAGAGCATAATGTTATTTTATTACACAATATTATCGTGGCAATATTAAATTCCACAAGAATTGCCGTAACCTACAGGCCTAAGTTATAGGGCAATGATGATATGTTATATCATCATTATACCATTAATTCTAAATAACGTACAAAGAATGAAAATCACAAAATTTTAAATTATCATCAGCAGCACAATAGTCTAATTTAAACCATGGGGTCCCCTAACCTGGAACCAACCACCATCCTTTAATTTTCAGTCCTCCAGAATTCTTTCAATCCCACTGTCTGTTTTATCCTCCACATTTTTGCTAGGAATCTGATGTCTTTGGAGATGCCCATCGCACAAAACTTAAGCACGTTTATAATAATAGGCCTATAATCCGACTCTCTTAATGAATGGTCTGTAATCTTAGCGACATATTTGAATTCAAGATCAGGATAGGCCTATGTTTACTTATCGCTGTTTTGGGATATATGATTACGTCATATTTGGAGATCAATATGTTGGTTCGAATTTATTCTAATACGGAAGTATTAATAGGCCTACGTGTCGAATTATACTGGTCGACAAGGCTTTCTTCACAAGAAATCTGATTAGTGAATCTAGTGCATTTTTTCATACTGAAATCAGAAATGTAGTGAGAATTTTTCCATCAGGCACAGTTTTTTTGTGACAGCTAATTTTTAAAATCTTATTTTAGCATTCTCTTTGACCTTTCATAGGAACCTTTACTCTATATTTAGTGATTTTATTCAAGTTGTATTCAAGGAAATTATATAAAATGTCATATTGAAGCATCAAAAGACAAGACTGCTCAGGTTCAATCATGTTTTGACTTGCTCAGACCTGTTAATCTGGCATTGTGATGTGTCAGTCTCACTTCGTTAAAAAATAATGGCGTAAACGTGAATCTCTTATCCCTGGCCAGAAAAATGTGTCACATGTCCCTTTAGTGAATCCTGAAAAAATATATTTTACTTCCATTGCATTAAATTAGGACTAATGAAACATTTCGTCAATATTATGGATAAACTTTCTGAAGGATTCTTGTACTTGAAATCAAAAATACATTTCGTCAATGTTATGGATAAACTTTCTGAAGGATTCTTGTACTTGAAATCAAAAATTTTCCCAAAATAAGTGACACTAAACTGAAAGAAGGAATTTTTATAGGACCACAAGTATGATCATTAATGGCTGATGAACATTTTGAGGACTGTAAAATCCACTTGAAAAAGCAGCCTGGCAGTCTTTCAAAAATATATGTTGCAATTTCCTTGGAAACTATAAAGCAGAAAACTACCGTGGCCTAGTAACTGATCTTCTGGATTGTAATAAAGCAACATGTACCGGTATTTAAAAATTCACTTCTTGGACTCTCACTTAGACTTCTTCCCGGAAATTCTTGAAGCTGTCAGCGATGAGCACGGTGAGCATTATAATCAGCAAATTTCTACAATGGAAAATGTTCTAATATGCTGGCTGACTGCTGTGGGGCCAAGAAGAGAGTTGTTTCAGATGCAAAATATGCCCGAACATCACTATCTACCACTTTCTAAGTAAGTCAGAATGAGTAGTATTATAAAAAATTCAAATAAATATCATACAAAACTCCTGTCTGATCGGGAAAAACTGAAATGATGACATATTTGAATTCAGCATACAAAATACTTACAGAATATATTATTTTTATTCTTGTGAAAGAAACAGTTCATTTTTGTAGACCAGTGTTATAGATGGTTTGATAAAATATTTAAAGTGACATTTGCATAATTTTTCGGAAGGAAAAAAAATAGACTACGAGTCAAAACTAGTCCTGCATGTTGGCTACTGTTTCATTGCTATTTGTGACCAATAGGTTTACTGTCCTTCTAAAATGTTATCTTTATGGGATATTTCGCAATTAAGCGGACGTTTATGTCAATAGAAGTACATCCTATTAATTAAACAATATCAGTTACTAATTAAAATATGCTGTACCTTTCGTTAATTTTGATAACATTGTGATCTTCGGTGAAATATGGATACAGAACACTTTTCGTTCTAGTTAAAATGTCTATTGATCACATCAAATGTCTCTGAAGCATGGGTTTAAATTTCAGTGGAGTTAGAAAAGAAGATCTCTCATTCTAGTTAATTGACTATTCATCAAACCAGGAGCCTGTTGAATAAAAATTAAGTTACAAACCACAACACATGGATTCTAAATTACATTATGCAGTGCTATTATCACTCAGACGTACATTAAATTAATATTGGTACCGGTACGTAGGCCTATGCGATTTTCAATTGCATTAGTCGCATAGGCATACTGAGGCCTATACTGACATAGACCAAGGCCATCCCTCCAAGCCATTTCAAATGACACGCGAAGTTCTCGCTTATTATAAAGTTATTTTTTCATTTAAATATTTTTAAAAAAGTATTTTAAGATGTCATTATTTTTATGGCACATATTTTTTTTATTTCATAGCATAATAATTTAGGCAATACGAAACTGTTCAGTATAATATTAGCCATTGTTTGTTAAAATTAACAAACATTTAGCGATACAGCAGTGTGATAATCACGTTCATCCACCAAAAAACCCTAGTTGCGAGAGAAAGTTCATTTATGACACCATGCGATATGAGGAAGGACAAGATTAATGAAATGACCTCTTCTCTCCAGTGTGATTGTAGTTTTTATTTCACATGGGTAAACTGCAATGAAAACAGGGTAGACTTTGTTAGGAGAATTAGGAGCGTATTTCACATGGGTAAACTGCAATGAAAACAGGGTAGACTTTGTTAGGAGAATTAGGAGCGTATTTCATATGGGTAAACTGCAATGAAAACAGAGTATGTTAGGAGAAGCAGGAGCGTATTTCACATGGGTAAACTGCAATGAAAACAGGGTAGACTTTGTTAGGAGAATTAGGAGCGTATTTCACATGGGTAAACTGCAATGAAAACAGAGTATGTTAGGAGAAGCAGGAGCGTATTTCACATGGGTAAACTGCAATGAAAACAGGGTAGACTTTGTTAGGAGAATTAGGAGCGTATTTCACATGGGTAAACTGCAATGAAAACAGGGTAGACTTTGTTAGGAGAATTAGGAGCGTATTTCACATGGGTAAACTGCAATGAAAACAGGGTAGACTTTGTTAGGAGAATTAGGAGCGTATTTCACATGGGTAAACTGCAATGAAAACAGGGTAGACTTTGTTAGGAGAATTAGGAGCGTATTTCACATGGGTAAACTGCAATGAAAACAGAGTATGTTAGGAGAAGCAGGAGCGTATTTCACATGGGTAAACTGCAATGAAAACAGGGTAGACTTTGTTAGGAGAATTAGGAGCGTATTTCACATGGGTAAACTGCAATGAAAACAGAGTATGTTAGGAGAAGCAGGAGCGTATTTCACATGGGTAAACTGCAATGAAAACAGGGTATGTTAGGAGAATTAGGAGCGTATTTCACAGGGGTAAACTGCAATGAAAACAGGGTACGTTAGGAGAAGCAGGAGCGTATTTCACATGGGTAAACTGCAATGAAAACAGGGTATGTTAGGAGAAACAGGAGCGTATTTCACATGGGTAAACTGCAATGAAAACAGGGTATGTTAGGAGAAATAGGAGCGTATTTCACATGGGTAAACTGCAATGAAAACAGGGTATGTTAGGAGAAATAGGAGCGTATTTCACATGGGTAAACTGCAATGAAAACAGGGTATGTTAGGAGAAATAGGAGCGTATTTCACATGGGTAAACTGCAATGAAAACAGGGTATGTTAGGAGAAATAGGAGCGTATTTCACATGGGTAAACTGCAATGAAAACAGGGTATGTTAGGAGAAATAGGAGCGTATTTCACATGGGTAAACTGCAATGAAAACAGGGTATGTTAGGAGAAACAGGAGCGTATTTCACATGGGTAAACTGCAATGAAAACAGGGTATGTTAGGAGAAATAGGAGCGTATTTCACATGGGTAAACTGCAATGAAAACAGGGTATGTTAGGAGAAGCAGGAGCGTATTTCACATGGGTAAACTGCAATGAAAACAGGGTATGTTAGGAGAAACAGGAGCGTATTTCACATGGGTAAACTGCAATGAAAACAGGGTATGTTAGGAGAAATAGGAGCGTATTTCACATGGGTAAACTGCAATGAAAACAGGGTATGTTAGGAGAAATAGGAGCGTATTTCACATGGGTAAACTGCAATGAAAACAGGGTATGTTAGGAGAAATAGGAGCGTATTTCACATGGGTAAACTGCAATGAAAACAGGGTATGTTAGGAGAAGCAGGAGCGTATTTCACATGGGTAAACTGCAATGAAAACAGGGTATGTTAGGAGAAGCAGGAGCGTATTTCACATGGGTAAACTGCAATGAAAACAGGGTATGTTAGGAGAAACAGGAGCGTATTTCACATGGGTAAACTGCAATGAAAACAGGGTATGTTAGGAGAAATAGGAGCGTATTTCACATGGGTAAACTGCAATGAAAACAGGGTATGTTAGGAGAAATAGGAGCGTATTTCACATGGGTAAACTGCAATGAAAACAGGGTATGTTAGGAGAAATAGGAGCGTATTTCACATGGGTAAACTGCAATGAAAACAGGGTATGTTAGGAGAAATAGGAGCGTATTTCACATGGGTAAACTGCAATGAAAACAGGGTATGTTAGGAGAAATAGGAGCGTATTTCACATGGGTAAACTGCAATGAAAACAGGGTATGTTAGGAGAAGCAGGAGCGTATTTCACATGCGTAAACTGCAATGAAAACAGGGTATGTTAGGAGAAACAGGAGCGTATTTCACATGGGTAAACTGCAATGAAAACAGGGTATGTTAGGACAATTATAAGCGTATTTCACATGGGTAAACTGCAATGAAAACAGAGTATGTTAGGAGAAACAGGAGCGTATTTCACATGGGTAAACTGCAATGAAAACAGGGTATGTTAGGAGAAGCAGGAGCGTATTTCACATGCGTAAACTGCAATGAAAACAGGGTATGTTAGGAGAAATAGGAGCGTATTTCACATGGGTAAACTGCAATGAAAACAGGGTATGTTAGGAGAAGCAGGAGCGTATTTCACATGCGTAAACTGCAATGAAAACAGGGTATGTTAGGAGAAGCAGGAGCGTATTTCACATGGGTAAACTGCAATGAAAACAGGGTATGTTAGGAGAAGCAGGAGCGTATTTCACATGCGTAAACTGCAGTGTATAATAAGCATTCAAATACTGTCCGAATGAAGATTGGCCTACATTAATTAAACTGTACATGAGATCAAATAAATATGAAGGAGACGCCCGTACAGTGTTGATCGCAGATTTGAAGAAGAAATTGCAACAACAAACAGGCATGTTCACTCATGTAAATACGGTTCAAACCTACGCTTTACATTATGTTCGTAAAAAAAAAGTTTTAGTGATATAAAAATGATGACAAATCTGTTTCAATCAATAGGCCCTAACTCTTTTATATCAGACTGTTCAAAGAAGAATATCAGAAATGGGTGAACAAGTGAAAAATCAATTATTATCAGTCGAGTTCGAGAAATGCTGCGACTTGATATTGTGCCTTGATGAAAGCCCACATCAGCCAGACGTAAGTCAGCTTTTGATTTTTTATAGGCCTACATACAACTCAGGAAGGTTTTTCTAGAAAGAAAGAGTTTATGTACGTGTGTTCTCTCATAAGAAATAGCTTATAGAGAAGGGATATTATGAAGCAATTGAAATTTCTATTGATAAATTTGACCCTTCATGGTATCTTTACCTTGTCGTGGTGGAGTAACTTGCGTGCTTAAATGATCCTGAGAGCTATGCCGGCGGTAGAATTGCTGCCGATAGGGTTACCCATGCCGGACTGGTCGAAGCCAGACGAAAAAAGTAGCTAGGTCGAAAGAATGACGATCTTTCGCCGTAAAAATACAACCGTCAAGAAATGCGGACATGGGTTCCACTGGGGTAAATTTTCCGGAGATCAAATAGTCCCCCATTCGGTTCTCCGGGCGGGAATTACTTCAGGGAACCCATGCCAAAGGCTCAAATGGAGAGCTTATGTCAGCGCGGCCATGGACCTATGGGTTCGATAGTGCCAGTGAGTAAGTAAGTTGATAAATTTGAAGGTTTTGAAAAGTTTCCTGCAAATATAAGAGATGGTGCACCAGCGATAATAAGAAGGTAGTTTTGACTAGTAGCCTAGGCCTTTTTTGAGAGAAAATGCCAAAAAAAATTTCAAGCATTTCATTGAATTATTCACCTACATTTTCTTTGCTGAAAATCAGTAAAACAGAGTGAAATTCTTAAAAGCCATGGAAGGTAACAGCTTTTTGAATCGTCAGTTACGTATATTTTTAGAGCAGATGAAATTAGAATTTTTTTTTTTTTTTTAGTAGTAGTAGGACTTTATTAGACAAAAAGTAAGATATTTACAATATTATTTACAAATATGGGTCGCACGGGCAGTAAGCCGTACGTGCTGTTGACAGTCCGTTACAATAAAGTAATAATTGGTCCTAGTGTAAAGAAAAATAAACAAATACAGCAATAACATTACAATTAAATAAAGAAAACACAATAAAACTATTACCATTAAATAATAACACAATAGCATTATTCACTAAAAACATTAACATTACAATTACATAAAGAAAACACAATAATATTACAATGTCAATCACCCAAGTTATTTCACCATCAAATCCTACTAAGATATCTCCTTTAGGTATGTACAAAATTTGAATTTTCTGAAGTGCCACGAAAAGGGAAGCTGGGATATTTAAATGGCTGGCCTGTGGGTTTAAATGCCCTGCTCAGTGCCTGGTACTGAATGTGACACAAGAGGGAGGAATGCTGGAAGTCCTAAAAAGTTAATTAGACTTATTCAAATGTGTCTAAATGGCATGAAGAGTAGAGATGCACTATCTCCTCTACTATTCAATTTTGTACTAGAGCTTGCCATTGAATCTTTATAGAGGATGAAGAAGACCTACAACTAAATGGTATTAACAAGCTTTAAGTTTATGCTGATGATGTATTATTAGGCATAACGAGCAGATACTAAAGGCCAATACACATGGTCTATTGAGTAATTGGAACTGGAAGTAAAATCAATAAAACTAAATTAGAATATAGTGAACTACTTATTTACAATTGAGTGAAGTGGCTAAATGTAGGAATTTGCCTTCATATTTTTCTAATAAGAGAAAGCTATTCCTCATTTTTTCGCCAATTTGTTCAAACATAAACTACTGATTGAGACCAACCTCCATGTTGCTATCTCAGCCGTTAGTAGGTACTGCGAGAGGCAGACAGATGAGTACTGTATTATGCAAGCTAAATAGATTCATCAAATATTGAAAAAATATATATATTTTATAATGTTATAGTGTAGTCCTAATAACATATTGGTTTGTGCGGGCTAGTTATTTATAGCCATCATCATCAGCGCTGTAGCGTAGTGGTTAAGGCGCTGAGCTACAAGCCGGAAGGTCGACGGTTCAAGTCCCGGTGGGGTCAGGATTTTTAAACTGACCAAAACCTTCTGGCGGCACTATGGCCCTGGGGTCGACTCAGCCTCTAATGGAAATAGTACCAGACGCTTGTTCTGGGGTAACGGCGGCCGTCACGCAGGGCTGACAACCCGGCTGACATCAAGTGCCGATTGTCTAGAAAAAGTGGGAGCCTTAACCTCCTGCTACCCCAAGGGCCTCCTGAGGCCTGTAGTGGGACTACTTTACTTTATCATCAGCGCTATAGTTCTTAGAACTGAACTAGTATACTGGAACTATCTTCACGGTTATCACGACCGAATTCCAATTCAGTTTAATACTGTCAATAACGTCAGTCACAATTCCTATTATTTGGCTTAATCTTCTTTAAAAAAACCTCTCCAGTCCTCTTCCGTAACTGATTCTATGGCTTCATCAGTTAAATTATTCCAGTCTCTGTACTTTCAGTCACGTGCCCTAAACTACCGGTGCGTGCCCTAAACTACCGGTGCGTGCCCTAAACTTGAAACCAAACTATGTATTTTGTAAATCTAGAACGATAAACTTCAACAAGAGTAAAAAAAAAAATTATTTGTCAACTGTCCATTACAATTAACAATCTTTCTCTTCATGAAATTAATCATCTCTTGTCTGGTAAAATAGGTGATTGGAACTTTTTTTCGGCAGATAGAATATTTTTTTTGCCGGATTCTAGCAAAGCCTTAATTTTCACAAGGATTTAAACATCATTGAACGATGAATATTTTTAATTAAAATGTTCTTCTTCTTCATTTTACATTTCTCCTGTGTAATCCAATGCTTTTCAAAACCGTAATTAAAGATTTTACGCTCTATGAAAGCGTAGTCTTCATTTTACTTTCTTGGGTAGTTTATTAGATGTGGAACTACTTTTTCTGTTATAAAAATTCCTGAAACGTATTTTTAAAGTCATATTTATAAAAAATGCAGAATTTTTTCCCCTTCCTTTAGTTGAGTACTTTTTCCCCACGGGTAGTTATTTTACCGTGATCAGGTCTTTAAGTGCTGTGCCTCATCCCAAATTTAGGCTATATAATAGCAATTTTTAAAATTACCACAATAATCCGCATTATTGCAAACCTGAGAGAATTTTTCTTCGAATCCTCTTCATAGTTTTCAGAAATATCGCTGATCAACGACGGGCTTCACTTCTTTTTTCTAAGAACTTGAATCTGATATATTTTCGGCCAATCTCAATCCCACTATTACATAAAATATTCAGTGATTTAATACAACGTACAGTTCGAATTCAATCATGTGCAGGACTAACCCAATGTTATTGTGTAAGGAATAGTAATGGAAAAACTTTTGAGACATAGGCCTACCTTCTCTCATTCTTCGCACTTCATCCCGCAAATACACGGAGCTTGTACAATCCCAGAAGAGAAGCTCCGAAGTTCTGATTTTCTTCCATACCTGGCAAGTTTTGCAGATGTTGCAGGGTATCTGAATGAACTCATCTTGAAGCTACAGGATGATACCAGTTGATGTCTGACCTTATGGAACACATCAACGATTTCAGGGACAAGCTGAAAATGATCCATGCTACTTTACGAAAAAATACAATCTTTGAATTAGAGTTGAAGAAGAATGAGCACTGGCTGTTTAGAGGTGCAGACATACAGAGTATCGTGGATGATATAATTAAGATCCTCAAATTTTGAACAAAAGAAGAGTAATATTCCACTGTTAATTAATCCACGTAGACAAGAGGATAACTCATTGTCCCAGGCGTCCTAAACCCATCAGCACAGATGAACTCATGATCACGCCAGACCTATTCGAGCGAAGCGGACAATTAAAGACCACCTTTAAGAAAGATGGCAATAGCGATGGAAAAATTAAGTTCATGGCAGACTAACTTACGAATTCATTCTAATCTAATGTCAAATCCCGCATGCAAATGCGCTGGATAAGACCTTCTCACCTGGTTACTTAACTATTAATAGGTCATGGACACTTCGGAGCTAAGCTATACGAAAGAGGACAGGCCAACAAGTCTACATGCGGAAGATCATATGATGTACAGATACACAAAGCACTCGGTTATTAGATGAGAGCAGTGCAAGTCCACAACGAGCTGTGGCGTCTGCACACATTGGACGTCTACAAAACCATCACGCAGTGTGCTTGCCGAGCTCTACCCACACGAGCAGCAGATGAACGCCGAAGTCAAGGGAATCCTCCTTAGCTTTAGTTGTAGTTTTAAGTACACTTTGTAAATAAATGTTAGTATTAGTGCACAATAGCCGAAATTACAAATGAATAAGAATAAAAAAATTTAAAAAATTGTGCCAGATAGTAAATAGGGACAAGAGCAGACCTAGGGATATGGGCACTAAGCCCGAGGAAACCCAGGGGGTGGTGATGAGGCTCTTAAATAAAAAAAATAGTAGTAATACTCTCGGAATTTTGTCACGGCAGATTCCTCGCTGGAGCCACAAACAGCGGCAGGACGTGTCCCCGGCAGGTGGACCGAGGAACGACAGTTGGAGCTGCAGTTTGGGAACGCTCTATGTCTCACGGCTTGTGTGAGATCGCCAGGGGTTGCTGCGTCCTGGTATATACTGTGGAGCCTGGCTCCGCGCTGGATCCAAAACAGGGTTAGGACATTCCCCGATTGTTGGGCAAAGGATAGGCCTATGTTTCAGTGGATCTGCTTGGCAGTCTTCCCGACTAAGTCCGATGGACTCTTGAACCATTTGTGGGGTCAACAGGAGATGAGAGTCCTGTCGTACTATGTGGCAGGTGGACCGAGGAACGACAGTTGGAGCTGCAGTTTGGGAACGCTCTATGTCTCACGGCTTGTGTGAGATCGCCAGGGGTTGCTGCGTCCTGGTATATACTGTGGAGCCTGGCTCCGCGCTGGACCCAAAACAGGGTTAGGACATTCCCCATTGTTGGGCAAAGGATAGGCCTATGTTTCAGTGGATCTGCTTGGCAGTCTTCCCGACTAAGTCCGATGGACTCTTGGACCATTTGTGGGGTCAACAGGAGATGAGAGTTCTGTCGTACTATGTGGCTCCGTGCTGCTCTGACAGCGGCGGCAGGACGCGACTCCTGCTGGCGGACAAGGGCACGAGCCGGAGCGTAGTTTAGTGGCACTGCGTCGACTCCCGACTCAGTCTAAGGACTTGTGAATCATCTATGAGGTCGCCAGGAGTTCAGAGTCCTGGTGCACTAGAAAGCTCATACCAAGGGGCCTGTTCTTAGCATTCCTGCGGGCTATGTCCGATGGATTAGTGGACCAACTGTGGGACCACCAGGGGGTGAGCGTCCAGGCGAACTCCAAAATGCCGAATTATGGCAGACTCAGAACTTGGTAGGTGGTGACCTGAAGGTAGAATAGAGTCACGTGAACAGTATTATTGGTTGTGTGGGCATCTCGCCGCCCGAGGTGTGATGCAATGATGATGATGATGATGATGATGATAACTTAAACACAATGCTCGAAATATATGGCTTTCAATCTAGTTGTTAAATGTGGGCCATCTTGAATATGAAACACAACATGCGTCACAGGAAGACATCAGGATTAACTTACACGTCACTTCATTAAAGCTGAGGTCTCACGTCACTAAGACAAGCGTCTTTATTTAATGTGTGTCAACTGTCTCTTCAGTTTAAATGTTACCAACTACGTAACTACAAAGTTTCCATTTTTATTAAATTCCATTTGGGATTTAACTTATTATACTTAATTTCTATAAGTTGAGTGCCATAAACTCAGATTCATCTTTCACTACGGGCCTATTACTTTGTATTAGCGATTACTCGTGTCAGTCCTATTTATAAATTCTTTAACATTTAAGCTTAGGCCTATATCGCGTCTAGAATTGTTTTTTTTTATTTTTTACTATCGCCCCCAGGACAAATAATAATATTGGTACTAATAACAAGGCTACTAAGCAAGATGGCTCAAGGCGGTTGCGTTTCTAAAGTAAAATGTTCCTATAATATGTGTAATTATTATAATATCTATAAAATTATTGATTCATTCGTAAGGAAAATAAATGTATACCTCCCGTTTCATATATTTACAATTGGCCTACATAAACGAACCTAAAGCATGGAGAAAAAAAGTCTAAGAAAAATCTGTCGTCTTTCTGACACCCACATTTAATTTGCGGTATCACAACCTCTTGTTAAAGAGCGTCGCTAAATAAAATACTAGGTTATCTAACTATTTGCCCACTGGTAGGTAACACGATCCGTTCCTATTTTTTGTGATGGAACAGTTATAAAAATACAAATATAAATCTATACGTATCCAAAATGTGTAGCTTTGTACCATATTAAGCCTATCAAAACGATCGATTAGTTAACCATACATATCGTTTGATATTTTAGTCAAGACAGAATAAAATTTTTAAATGTAAACAAGATTTTTTATTTTTAAAATTCTGCAAAATTCACTTATTTTATTAGTTACATTTGCAGTTCCGCAAAATATGTAAATAGACGTAGAGCCTATTTGGTAAAGTTCAGCCATAAATAGTTCACTTCAGGAATAGTTTGTTTACCTCCAAGACAAATGGGAGAAGCTTGACTGATGTTAAAATGTTAAAACTGACCACACTGATTGAATTGTCATGTTTATTGGTTTCATTTCAGAGCTAACGCGGATGTTCAAAGTGACGTCCATCCACCTGGAGACAATGTCTCACTCCATCACGAAATTCAGCACTCACATTTGAAAGTGTATCTGGTGAAATATACCGAATAACATTACTGATTCGGTCTTCTTCCAGTGATGCGGGCTGAGTTTGGAACACATGTTGTTTTACATATTCCCAAATAAAGAAGTTTAGGGGCGTCAAATCAGGTGACCGTGCAGACCAAGGCCTTGGGCCACCCCGTCCAATCCACTGATATCGAAATTTCCTATTCAAATTGTTTCGAACAATTACAGCATAGTGAGCAGTAGCCCCATCTTGTTGAAACCACAATATTGTTGCCGTCTGTTCAATGGCAGGTCATCTGGAAAGTCTAGTAGAGTATATTCCATCACTTCACATTTCCTTCAAATAAATGTGGGCCCACAACCGTATCACCAACAAGACCACACAACACCATTACTCTGGGGGCACCTGGGTCATTCATCTCACGTATCCATACTGGATTTTGCCTAGAACATTACCGAACATTCTGAGTACGGTAATGACCGTCCAAATAAAATAAACACTCATCACTGAAAATAGCTCGTTTAATGAAATCGTTGTCATTGTCCATTTGATTGGTGATCCAAATGTAGAAATGACGTCTGTGTAGAGGAACATTGTCATGCGTTGTGTGAACAAGTATCATCTTATACGGACTAAAATATGATGATTTTAAAATTCGCCCAACAGATTCCTTGCTCACTCCACTCTGCCTTGACACATAACGAATTGATCTTTTAGGGCTTGCAATAACCTTTGTAAGTACGTTAATTGTGTTTCATTCATCAGTAGTCGTTTTTGGTCTGCCACTTCGCTTTGCATCCAGCACAGAAAAGGTCCTCTTAAATTTATTTAAAAGTTTGCTCACAGTTTGAAATTATGGTTTTGATATTTCAGGATACCGCCTGTGAAACTCATCTGCAGCCTCTCTCAAAGTTCGAAGTTTATCACCACAAAGCAATACTAATTCAACTCTTTGTTCTGGAGTAAGCATGATTGACTTCAATGTTTTATCTAATGTTGTAAACTATCTGTCTTTGAGAGTTGCTTTCTGATACAATACATCTGTCAGAAACACAAACATTAATCCATTATTATTATTAATATTATTCATTGTTATAATAATTATTTCCTTTTTATTTCATTGTTTGATTGTTGCCATTGTTTCCAGAATAAAAAAATATACTCAAATAGCACATTCTTGTTATTGAGAAAACTTCCATTTGCCAACCGACTTTTGGGCCACACGGTATTACACAACAAATAGGCCTATCTCATAGAGCTGTCATGCAAAAAGACTTACAGGAGAGCAATGCCCCGGATATATCTGTTTTGGTATAGAAAAAATCAAATGTAGGCCTATGATAAAATCATTTGAATAAAAATATATTAAAACACGTATATATAGGGCCTATATAAAAATATTCTCTTTGATTTGCTTACTTGTGAGAGGAGCTACCAGATGGCAGTAGAGACCGAGTTCCCACTACATCTAGTAATAATGAGAATATATATAAGAAAAATTAATGTTTGTACCAGACTTGCTCGGTAGCGCACTGCGATATAAATCCAGATGTCCGGGTTCAAGTCCCGTCCGATAATTTTTTTCTTATCATATATAGGTATATATATATATATATATATATACATGTATGTGTACAAATATAAATAAGACAAAGCCGTGATTATAGGAAGGAAACCAAGGAAGATAGATATGAGGATTAAAGATGAGGCCATTGAGCAAGTGGAGAGCTTCAAATACTTGGGTTGTACTGTAAGAAGTAACATGAACTGCGGTCAAGAAATAAAGCAGAGGATAGCAATGGCATAAGAAGCTTCTAACAAGAAGAGAAGCATTTTCTGCGGACATTTGGCAAAAGAATTACGGAGAGACTAGTAAAGTGCTATTTTTCACAATAGAAATCCGGACGGACTTAACCAAAGACGACCTCAGCATAGAATTAAGGTCAAACGATTGGTTATAAAGGATCAGATTAAACTTGGAATGTCAGAGGAATAAATACAAAAGAAGAAGAACTAATTAGAGAACTATATCTTCTTGGGAAAATATCAACACTGGAGTAAGACAGGGATGTGGACTTTCACCGGTGCTTTTCATTATATACATGAATAAATTAATAAATGAATGGAGGAAAACACAACGAGGATATATACCCATCAATAGGAACCTCAAACTCGATGCTATTCTTTTTGCAGACGATTTAGCTCTCCTGGCACTTTTCGAAAATGATTTGCAACGATCAATTTATAATTTACAAAAAATAGGTGCCAAATTTAATATGGAAATATCAATTAACAAAACTAAAATTATGGCATTTCATGGGAAGGACCCCATACAAAGTAAAATCTGTCTCCAGAATAAAATTTTAGAGAGATCTAATCAATTTAAATATCTTGGATATTATCTCTCTATCTGGGATGAAAAGGATATCCCTGAAAAAGTTACTAGTTATAATAAAAGTTTAGGAATTATTAATCAAGTTATGAAACCATCCCTTGTACAAAAAAACACCAGATTACGTTTATATAACACTTTGGCTAGACCAGTGTTGACCTATGGTAGTGAAGCATGGACACTAAAAAAACAACATGAAAGCAGAATAACGGCTTGTGAAATGAGATTCATGCGCAGAACAGCGGGTTACACCAGATGGGATCGGAAAAGGAACACCGATATCTTAAAAGAATTGAAGACTACGCCAATTTTGGAATATATTAAACAGTACCAACTAAATTGGAAACACCATCTTGAAAGAATGAGTTCAAATCGGATCCCCAAAGCTGTTTATAATTATATACCAAGAGGACGAAGATCACTGGGCCGTCCTATGAAACGCTGGAGGGAAAATTTTCTATAGGATCGTAACAGGCCTTGGCCTAATACTTGGAAGGAAGAAGAATAAGAATAATAATCAAAACATTGACATAGTAATAGGACTTGCTGTAACAAAAAGAAGCTGAAAGGAAGAAAATATATTGATACTACATAGGCCTACTAATATATAGTGGAGTACCTCAAGATGGAAGAGCTAGCAGTGGTGTAGTTATAGGCCTACTAATGAATAACAAATGTAAGATAAAAAATAGCATGCTACAAATATGTGGATGAAACATTATAAAGGTTGCAAATAGATCGGAATTATTTGAACATTGTAGGAGTGTATGCACCAGAAGAAGGGAAAATTGAAGACACTGTAATTTTCTACGATAATTTACATCAAGAACTAAATGGTATTATAAACACGGAAAATATTATCTTAAGTGGTGATTTAAACGCCAGAGTTGGTAATCTCCCAATCCCAGGACAAGCCTATAAAGCCCTTGGCCTACCAGCCGGCTGCTGGGTCACATCCACATGTGTTAATCACAGAGGTAGACGATCATATAGCCAGTGCAGGAGTGACATGTGGTCAGCATGTCGAGTCGCCCAGCCGTTAGGCCTATAGCTGGTTTTCTCAACCCGGAGCCACTACGTATAATAAACCAAAAATTACGAATACTTTCTATAGGAAAAAAGACATCACAAATGTATAAATATTTAATAGATTACATAATTATTAATAATAAACTCAGGAATCAAATACAAGATGTAAGAGTATATAGAGAATGTGACATACCGGTATATATATAGGCCTATATATATATATTAGGCCTATAAGTATCGTAGCTACCAATAGATAGTGATATATATATATATATAGGAAATTTCGATATCAGTGGATTGGACGGGGTGGCCCAAGGCCTTGGCCTACATCGTCACCTGATTTGACGCCCCTAAACTTTTTTATTTGGGAATATGTAAAACAACATGTGTTCCAAACTCAGCCCGCATCACTGGAAGAAGACCGAATCAGTAATGTTATTCGGTATATTTCGCCAGATACACTTTCAAATGTGAGTGCTGAATTTCGTGATGGAGTGAGACATTATCTCCAGGTGGATGGACGTCACTTTGAACATCTGCGTTAGCTCTGAAATGAAACCAATAAACATGACAACTCAATCAGTATGATTAGTTTTAACATTTTAACATCAGTCAAACTTCTCCGATTTGTTAGCCGACTTTTGGGCCACACAGTATAAGTAAATATGACAAATTAATTCAAGATTTCAGTCATTAGATAACTCTGATAGATAACTTGGATAGAAGGAGTACAAACAGCTATGAATTATCAGAGGATTGGAGGAAGATCAATGGATGGACAGAGAGGAATGGCGTTTGGTTTACGGAAGACGGCGACAGCTGCCATGATACCGGATGGTGATGATGATGAGATAACTCTGATTTACCTCAACTAAATATTAAGGGTGATATGAAATTTAAAAACAAACTACTAATAAACTGCAGTTTGGCGGTGGTCAATATATTCTTGCCTTTACTGTACATCTCTCATTACTCAATAATAAATATAAAATGCGCACAACGTGCAAAGAAGATTGTTCTTAGTCACTGCAGAGTTTCAGCAACGATTCTGATCTCATCCTTACAGTTTAACACATGATATTTCTCGCACTGTTCGCCACATCTTGCACACACGCAGTCTGGGCCGGACTCGTGGAATTTCTAGTTCCTGCTTGCTTGTGGTAAAATCCATGCACAGCGAGTCTGGTCACTGTGTGGCACAATTCATATCCTCCCTGAGCCCATTCACGGTTTGTCATGGCGTCAGTAATGTAGAATTCTTCCCATATTTTGCGTTGTTTCTCGTGGAGTTCTTGCAGGAGATCCTGGTAAGCTGATGTCACTGGCAGTAAGAACTTCAGCCTCAGCTCTACTATGTAGAAATGGTTCTCTGTAGAGTTCATATCCAAGTCGCGGGGGTGTGCATTTGGAGAGACAGAGGACCCTTTTCAGGTATGTGGCTTTTAGTTTCTCTAATTTTTCTAGGTTCTTTTTCTTTAAATGGACCCATATATTATCTAACCCATATGTTGCAACGGGATCAACTTTAAGTTCAAAAAGTTGTAGGGCTCTTTCTAGTGAGAGTCTGTTTATTGATTTAATGTCGCTTATGGCTCTTATCGCAGCATTTACTTTGTCATTTACATGGTGTGTAAATACGCTTCCCTGTGTTTGGAAAGTGACTCCCAGATACGCGAAGCTAGTTTCTGATATTAGTGTTTTTCATCAATGTAGAAAATGCCACGTCTGCCCCTTTTCTAAAGGTCGTGGAGACTGCTTTCTCTTCATTTAGTGTCAGTTAATTTTCTTTTGCCCAGTCCACTAATGGTTTGAAGGCTTTCTGCAGGACACTATCCGAAGTTGAGGTCAATACCATGTCATCTGCGTACATAAGCAGGTTTACGTTGTCAGATTTTATTGTTTTGATGATGTCCGCTGCAGCTAAAATGAACAGCAAGGGGCTTAGGGGGTCCCCATGTACCCCAACAGTTTGCTGTATCAGGTTCGATTTGTCTATACCATCGCTTATTTCCACCCAGTTGTTGGTGAGGAGGTATCTAGTAGGCGGTAGTAGGTAGTGTTTTAGACCTATAGCGTTTTCCAATTTCTTCATTAGGATGGTTCTATTTATTGTGTCGAACACCTTGGAGTAGTCAATAAATATAGCAAGTAGCTTTCCTCCACGGTTTGCTATGGCGGTTTCTATATCAGATTGGAGACAATGTACAGCTTGTGTAGTTGATCTCCCACTTCTGAATCCAAACTGTGAACCTGATAGTTTCTCATCAATAATATATCTGAGATGCTTGCACAGTAATGTTGTAAGAGTCTTGAGTAGAGTATTCTCTAAGGCAATGCCCCTGTACGCATTTGGGTCAGCCATGTTGCCTTTTCCCTTGTATAGCATTATTACCTTTGACGTTTTCCGTCTATCTGGTATAGCTCCTTGTCTCAATCGTTCATTGAAGAGGGCTGTGAATGGTTTCGCTATCACAGGGAGTGTAGTTTTCAAGTGTTCATTATGTATGTTATCTGGACCACATGCTTTATTGTTCTTTGTACTCATAATAGTGTGAATTACTTCTTTTTCTGTGAAAAATTCTCTCTCTTGTATTTGTACCTGAGTCACTGGAGATCTTACCGGGCGTGTGTCTCTAGCCTGCACGATTGTACCTGAGTCACTGGAGATCTTACCGGGCGTGTGTCTCTAGCCTGCACGATTGTACCTGAGTCACTGGAGATCTTACCGGGCGTGTGTCTCTAGCCTGCACGATTGTACCTGAGTCACTGGAGATCTTACCGGGCGTGTGTCTCTAGCCTGCACGATTGTACCTGAGTCACTGGAGATCTTACCGGGCGTGTGTCTCTAGCCTGCACGATTGTACCTGAGTCACTGGAGATCTTACCGGGCGTGTGTCTCTAGCCTGCACGATTGTACCTGAGTCACTGGAGATCTTACCGGGCGTGTGTCTCTAGCCTGCACGATTGTACCTGAGTCACTGGAGATCTTACCGGGCGTGTGTCTCTAGCCTGCACGATTGTACCTGAGTCACTGGAGATCTTACCGGGCGTGTGTCTCTAGCCTGCACGATTGTACCTGAGTCACTGGAGATCTTACCGGGCGTGTGTCTCTAGCCTGCACGATTGTACCTGAGTCACTGGAGATCTTACCGGGCGTGTGTCTCTAGCCTGCACGATTGTACCTGAGTCACTGGAGATCTTACCGGGCGTGTGTCTCTAGCCTGCACGATTGTACCTGAGTCACTGGAGATCTTACCGGGCGTGTGTCTCTAGCCTGCACGATTGAGCTTAAATGTCTCTCCCATACCTCCATTGGGATATTTCTTGAGAATTTCGGTTGCTTTGGTTGAAGTGCTTTGTATGAACTTTGCTTGGCCATTTCAATTAACCGTTTTTCCTCTTCCTCCCAGAATAGCCTCTGTGTTTCTTTTATCTTGATTTTGTACTCTCTCCTCAGTCTAACGTACGAGTCCAACTCATCCTCTGATCCAGTTGTTGTTGCTTTGTGCATGGCGTTAATGGTTTTTCTTCTGGCTTCATAGCATTCTTTGCTGAACCATGGCTCAGACTATCGATTTATATCATAATTATTATCTACTATATGAGCGCTCTTTAGAATCAGTTCTTCTATCAGAGATGCTGCTTCATTCACTGTTTTAGTTTGCATTAATGTTGTTTTAGTATTGACATTGTCTAATGCTGATACATCGGCTTTCCTGCTTAGTTTGATTGGAATCTCGGTTCTCTTCCTTGTTGTATTCTCTTCTCTAGTTGTAGTGTTGTTCCTACGGAGAGGTGCTTCCTCTCTACTTCTGGGATGATGTTTTGTTTCAATGACTACCCATACCGGTGTTCTCCTCTGTCCCTCTTTTTTCAAACGATCAGCATCAATATCCATATCGCTTGAACTGGACTTGGTATCACCAGTTAAATGATGCTACGTTATAACCAATAACAACGAGGTAATTAAACGCCTTCCAGAGTCACAACTCAATCATGTGATCACGGGAATTCCCAACAGAAGTTGATTAGAAGGGGAGCATTAAGTAGGCTAATTTTAACGCATGCGCACCACGATTGCATTCTGATCGCTGTCGAGATGTTACTGATTTAGAATGCAGGTACTATCAAAACAATAGCAGACCTATAACGAAAGTACGTCTAAATGGAAAAACATTTCATTATGTAAATCTTCGATCTGTAAATTAAACTGGACGATCCCGATAGACTAATGGTTATCATGCTCGCCTTTGCTCCCTAGGTTTGCGGGTTCAAGTCCAGCCAGAGACGATTGATTTTTTAGGGCGTAAAATTCCAGAGTAGGCGGGTCCCGTGCTGTAGATTTAAAAGAACCTCGATCCTGAAAAAGAAATATCTGAATAAAATGTGTCGGCCCTTTCACGTTGTGATACTAATGACCTTAGCTGTTAAATCGTCGTTAAATAAAATGACATAAATTAGACTACGTTCTGAACAGAATCCTTGTACAGTATCAACGTAACTATGTTTTTATTTTATTTTTTTTATTTTTTTAGATTTTGTTAAGCTTAAGTAAATAATAGTTATTATCATTAGCAGTATTGGAAGGTCGTACAGACTTCACACCAGTTTTCACAAAAATTACAATCTTATTTACTTCATTCACACAACAAGAGAATCACTAAAGTTAATTATTTCTTCCAGACTGCAGTTGCACTGAGTTCTTCTTCAACACACCTAGATCTAGATTCTCAAGCTTTTCTAATTCACTTCACGTGGTCAACTTCTAGATCAGAACTGATTCCCAACTCCTCTGATGGGTTTATTTAACGGACGTCGAATGTTCGGCAAAGATCGACGTTCGCGATTCATCGCGAATAGATCCTTCTCGAAACCAAATCATAGAGAAATAACAACACCACTTTCATTTCGGATAACTACTTCTAATTTATTGAATCCAAGATAAACTACAGAAAATATCGGTTCATAGGCCCTAAACGATAGGCTCTTTGTTTCAGCATTAAGCCTAAACGACGCAATGATAATTGATTTTCTGTCTTTGAAATCATCAAGCTGGTTATACCGGTTTTCGTGTACAAATTCCATCCATTCAAAACAATTGATTTGCATTGAACTTTGACAAGAGAATTTATCTAGAGGTAACAAAGAAAATAAATCGGTTAATACTCAGTTCACCATGCATATAACCGTCTCTACAAAGAATAGCTAGAGAGGAAATAAAAAATCTCATCTTAGAATTGGTCTGTCCATCTTTTACTGCTTCTTCCTACATTTCATCGTCCCAGTGGTTTGTAATGAAGTATTTATTTTGAAATTCTGTTTTTATCCATTCTATCGATGTGCTCCATCAATTCATCTCTGTATTATGCAATTCTATCTAATAGTTTGAATATATTTTGTTCTTTTCAATGTCTTTACCTTTTCTATATGAGACATTGTAGCTATCCCAAATAAGTGAAATAATTGTTCTGTCTCAAATGGCCCAGGGTTTTCCTTTCACTTATTATTATAAAGAGAATGGAGGAGAAAGAGATGAGCGGATAGACACATCTAAAGATGAGCCTTTTATTGGAGAGGCAGGGAGACAGATAGAGCCTATAGGTCTAGACCAGGGGTCACCAATTGGCGGACCGCGGACCGGATCCGGACCCTGGGGCTTTGGTTTCCAGACCGGTTAAATATCGAATTACTGTAATACAAATTTTTAAAACCGGTTAAACATGGAATACAACGAGTTGTAATAAATTTCATGTCATTATAGTATTATTGTTGGCTCGTTTGGCAGCACAGTTGATGGTCGGAGAATTGACTGAAGATGAACGGGATTCCGTTTGAAACCTGGTATCGTGAAAAACACGAAATTTGGAAATGTTATATTTGAATATTACTCTGACCACATGTTAAGTTTATCATAAACTTATTAATAATCATTAGAATTAATAACTGTGTACTACTGTGCTGTATGCTTTTAGTATTTACCACGCGTTTTGTTTAATGTGTGCAATTCATACCCATAACATAATATAAATAATTTCCTTATAATATTAGTTACTTAATAAAAGCTTGCTAAAAGCATCATTACTAATGGAGCAGAATATTGGCCATTAACAACAAAAACAAATAAGTATCTTTTGACAACGGAAGTGCATTTTATACGAAGGGCAGCAAAAATTTCAAGAAGATAAAAAATTAGCAACTCAGTTATAATGGAGAAAATGAAGATTGAGGACACTATTTTAGATTATATTAAAACTCAACAATTAAGATGGTACGGACATGTCCAGCGAATGGTAGAGGATCGGCTACCAAAATCTGTTTTGGAATGAAAACCTGAGGGAAGACGAGGCAGAGGAAGACCTAAAACCTCCTGGAGTCAGGGAATATATTTATAGGCCTACATGAAGGAGAAACATCTACAACCAGGAGATTGGATGGACTGACAAAATTGGCTATTAGGCATCGGACGATGTCAAAGACATTAATCAACCGATGATCGACTTATCTATCGATCTAATGAAAGCTTCGTAAGTTTAATTAACTGTGGTTCCGGACCTCCACTTAATTTACTACTTTGAAAATAGACCTCCATGAAATCTAATTTGTGACCCCTGGTCTAGATGTAGGCCCTATTGTTGCGCAGTCACTCACTTGCTCTAGGCCTAATTAAAAAAAAACAAGAAAGAAAAAATAGAAAAGACGAATTACTTTTGTAGAATGGGATTAATGTGTGCTTGTGTGGGGGCTATAGGCCTATAGCCTAAACTTTTTTGTTTACTGAAGTACGAGAAATAGCGAAAAAATGAATCAGAAGTGGAAATATAAATTATATAAAAGACACAAAATTAACAGCATGGGAAATGATATGAATTAGTCTATGAGTAGGCCTAAGCAGAGTTGTACCCATAGCTGACACACTAACCTTGTGGATTTAATACGCACAAGGTGGACATCAAGATATGTCTTCTTCTTCTTCTACTTAAACTTAATTTGTAGGATTTTCATCCAAAATCACTCCTCGGAGGAAGACATATTGGATGTGCATTCACTGTCTATCCATCTCTTGGTTGGTCTTCCTCTTGTTCTTCTCCCTCCATTGACCTATCTTCTTTAGCTCTTTTTGCAAGCCGGTTTTCTTCCATTCTTTCTATATGACCCTTCCAATATTTTATTCTATCTATAATAAATTTAGTTATGTCTTGAATATGGCATTTGTCCCTAATTTCTGTGTTGTGTATTTTATCAAATAATGTTTAAGATATGTAATTGAAGATAATCAGGAAAAATCGTAATACAGTAAAAATGTTTAATCCGGAAAGTGGATAATGCAGGAAATCTGTCCAATGTGAACAAATTTATTGGTCCCGGCGAAATAACAATGTTACGTGTATTTATTTTGCATAAAACGGAATCTGTCCAACGCGGAAACGGGAAGATATTTCTACACAATTCATGAAAGAAGATTTATAAAGCGGAAAGGTATATAACTTGTAGGCCTATTTATTAACCATCAGCAGTTTTTTTTTTTTTACTGAAGGCAGGTGCCAAGACGACTTTTACAAATAGTGGTTCAAACCAAATGGACAAATAAATATCAAAACAACAAACATAATTATCACTGACCCTAAAGTTCATTGTTAAAAGCTGTTGTTGTATTTCACATGCCGATATGTACTTTGATAAATGCCTCCATCGCCACGATCGACATATTACTGTTTCAACTTGTTCGTTGCAATAATTTTGATTGAATAACACGTGTTTCTTGTGCTTTGTTCCCAGTTTATAATGTCGAGTAAAAGGAAAGAAAAATAATTAGTACCGAAGAGAAAAAAATTAGTGTTGCCGCTTAAAGTAAATATAAAAATGTTTGACCGTTTATACGCGTTGGTGAGTCGTTTGCGTCTATATCACGCTGTTTCATTGTTAGTAAATCAAGAAATCCGAAGACAAAATGAGGAATTATATCGCACAATTCACAGCTGAATATCAATCTTAATTAAAAGGCCTTTTAAAAGCGGCAAAACATGAAAAAATTACTGTTATTTAAGTCCTTGCCTAAACCTGACAGTAATAATTAACATAAATTGTTCAAAATCTCTCATCAATTGCTTTTATTTTTACTATTTAACTCATGCCCCAAACGGGAGACAATGACCAATCACATTTCAGTGATTTTTTATTTAAAACTAATCACAGTCGTGTTTCGCCTCGAATTTATCAACCGAAGTTTATCATATTAAAGAAAGCTTCTCCATTTAACATTCTGAATAGGTCATAGCATTATTTTGCAGTGACTGACTCTCTAAGAAATACGGCTACCAGATTGTATATATATTGTGCATGAATGTCAGCAGATATAAAGTAAAGTAAAGTAATTCCACTACAGGCCTCAGGAGGCCCTTGGGGTAGTAGGAGGTTAAGGCTCCCATTTTTTGTGGACAATCGGCACTTGATATCAGCCGGGTTGTCAGCCCTGCGTGACAGCCGCCTTTACCCCCAGAACAAGTGTCTGGTACTCATTTCCGATAGAGGCTGAGTCAACCCCAGGGCCATAGTGTCGCCAGAAGGTTTGGGACTTGAAGCCTCGACCTTCCGGCTTGTAGCGCAGTGCCTTAACCACTACGCTACGGTGTGCACGGGAGATAATATAAAAACAGTTGTAGCAATTGATTATACCACAAAAAAAGAAACCGCTGTTTGCACTTTCTTAAACGAATTTTTTCCAGGAAATAACGTTGCAGAAAAATATAATAGGCATTTTACATCATAGAACATCAGAAATTAATTAATACCTAGGCCTATAGGTCTAATGTTGGTTATAAATTTCTCCACTAGGGGTGCATTCTTACAAAACTGCCATCCTTTGCAATAAATAATATGATCTGGTTGCAGTGATGAACAAAAGAAGCAAATGAAGCGTACCAATCGTTTCTCATTTGTTTTTAAACATCGTCGTTTGCATTAAGTATATAAATGATTTAAAATAACTATAGTTAAATAATGATTTGTGAGTAAACAGCTTAAATTCATTCGTTAAATAGTCCTAACAAATGCCACTCTTGATTTCCAAATTCTTTAGATAAATTGGAAATCACTCGTGTCATTACTTATGATAATTTGTATTTTATTCTGTAACCTTGGAACGTATCCCCTATAGGCTGTAGCTAGGCCTACCCATACAAATTACAATTCCATATTCGCGGCATATTTGCGGAACATATCGCCTGCGAATAAGGAGGTTTTATTGTAAACTTATAGATTCTACCTGCATAGATTCGGCCTCATTGCACACCCGTTATGCGAAACACAGGTAGGCCCTACCTGTCTTCCAAATAGCAATTGCGCTGTATATTCTTAAATTTTCACATTCTGAATTTACGGAATAAAGATGGCTAAAACGTAGGGCCTATGTATCATTGTCATTAAACGAAAAAGTGAAAGTTAGCGAAGATAAATCTCCAAACATTTCCGGACCGATGCTCCAAAGTCAAGCTCTAGCTCTTGTTATCTCCCTAAGGGAATAACGATTTCAATGAATCTTCAGGTTGGCTGAACAGTTTTAAAATACAACACAATGTAGTGTGGAATGAAATTTGCGGGGAATCAAAGAATGTGGACGAAAGTGTAGTTAGTAAGCGAAAACCGAAACTGCATACTTGAATTTCAGTATACGCGCCTAAGAGACATTTTTTACGTTGACGAAATGGGACTGTTTTTTCGCGCGTTACTGTCTAAGTCGCTTATACATACTATAGGCCTACTTCACTTTTCAATTAAACTACAATTAATCCAAGGTACATAAAAAGACATATCTAAGATTATTAAGTTTTAGTTTTTTTATAATGCGGATTTTGTCCAATGTGGAAAAAAAATAGTCCCATGCGATTCCGCTTTGAGCAAGTGTTACTGTAGATTGTAATCTATGGCCCGTTGTAACGTGCGCGCTGTAAATAGGCTTACATGCGATACGTAATCTATGGCCCGTTGTAACTTGCGCGCTGTAAATAGGCTTACATGCGGTATGATAACAAAAGGCAATCATTAGAGACCGGATGTTAGGGAAAATGCCTACAATTATTTATTATAGATATTGTAAGTGACTTCATATGAATTCATACCGACGACCCCAGAGTTTCTTTCCATGAAGATCATTTTGCCTATAAATGCCTATTTTAGCTTAAAATGCCTATAAATGCCTATTTTCCATTTTTTTCTCGAAATTAACTTAGTATCTCAGTGAAATTAATTGAAATAGACAAACTTGCCCCTCAATACACTCCCGATAGCCGAAATAACAAGCACCGGCTATTGTCTTTTTCCATCTCATGCACTCCCATTAAGCAAAATAGCCCTAAGCCCATTGTATCCGGCTCTAAGGCTTGTAGAAAGTTCTATAGTAGGCTACAGCTTTGCTTCTTTTCAATACAAACATTGCTGAGCGACAAGAAGGATAGAAAGCTCAAACTTTCTTTCTCTGTCTCACACCTGGTGCTGATGAAAGCTTTAAGTGAGTGGCAATATTATTTCTGATGTTGGTAATACTGAATTCAGTCTGTAGTCCACATTCACAGACAGGTGCTTTAAAGACAAAATGGTGCGACAAATGTATGTGGCTTTTTTTTTTTTTGTGATGCCTGAAGAACGGACAACAGTAAAAGACAAACTGACCAATTTCGTGAAAGAATTTGGTGCGGAAATATTCTCAAGTGACGGTTCAATATTGTTTTGTAAAGTGTGTAAAATTTCAGTGAATCGCGCGAAGAAGTGCCATGTTTCGCAGAATGTACACATTGCAAAACATAAGTATGCTCTTTGTAAAAAGACAAAATAAGTTCCAAAATCATCTCTGATATCTTCGTATGCTATTAATAGCGTAGCTTATGTTATATTCTTTGCATAAGGCTGTAAAAATTTATGTTGTCCATTTTTTGTAAGAGCGTATTTTGAATTTTTTAAGTGCCTAACATCCGGACTCTAGTGATCATCTAAGATAAATAAAGGGAGGATTGAAAAAAAAATGAAAAAACTTACAATCATCATAAAGTTTAGACATTGTAGTTCCGATATCAAATCAGATGTGGAGCAGTTTCTTGTGTAATTTGTTAAGTAATGTAGGGAGTCTGTTGTGACTCAGAACAACAAGGAAAAAATATGGTTCAGTAAGACAACAACTTGCTACTAAGGAAACTGAACGTAAAGTTCCCTACAAATTAAATTGTTTGCTGAACTGAAGACAAAAATCCATGATGTTGGAGAATGTATGTGAAAGTGTGCATGTGCGAGGGCGGGAATCGACACCAATACCATGCAAACAAAGCTTATCGACAGGTGCGCGCGACACATTCAACTATTGGCAAGATATGGCCACACCCCTCTCTCTATTCCTCTTGTCTCAGCCAGTCAGGGTGCTCCTCCTACCGTATTGGCTGTCTCATTGCGCAATAGGATGCGCACCACCACTTCAGTCTCCAATTCTACACTCAAAATATCTTACAATGAATTCTTTAACAGTATTATATTCATTTAATATGTTGTAGCAATACTGAAAGAATTACATTAATAATTTAATTTAATTTAACGTTTTATTACACACTTGTATTTACATTAGGTCCGGTATGGACCAGCGTCTTGACTCAGTGTTAAGGGCAGCACACTGATTCGATTCCCAAGGGAGGAACACATTTTCCCATGGGATTTCAGTGAGCGTAGGCTGTAAGACCAATGTCAACCTAGGAGTTACAGCGACAAGTAGCGGCTCCAGGTTGAGAAATTCAGAACTAATAGCTGGAGAATCAGAATGTTCAAGACATGTCACCCCTATAAGTTACTGTCCTGGATTATCTTCCAAACCTGTGATTGGCCAATCATTGGCTTCTAGGCATTTCACATGATAAGGTTACATTCTAATTTGTTTGGTAATTGTTCATTACAACAACAGAAACATATTAGTTATAGCACAAAAAGAACTAATTCTTTTTAAGCGATTAGTAATTCTTACGTATAATGAATGCAATTCCGATTTTATCTGATTGAATTATAAAATTGCCTGCTTTTTAAAATAACAGGCAACTCTGTTCTTTTTTATTGCAACCTAATGTTGACCTTCGTTTAATTATATTCTCTTTCTCTTTGATACGTGCGCCTATTTCCTTTTTGGTCCCAGCGTATAACACACACTCACGCTCAACTTGGTAATATAAAATCCCCTGCACCGCAGGATCGCCGGTTGATAAGTAGCAATTCTACCGACAATGCCACGGCGACGGACAACCTCATTAGCCATTTACAACTTTTATAATAATAATAATAATAATAATAATAATAATAATAATAATAATAACAGGCCTAATAGATAGATAGATATAGATAGATAGATAGATAGATAGATAGATAGATAGATAGATCATCGGTTAATTAATGTATTTGACATAGTCTGATTCCTAATAGCCAATTTTGTCAGTCCATCCAATCTCCTGTTTGTAGATGTTTCTCCTTCGTGTATAAATAGGCTATATTCCCTGACTCCAGGAGGTTTTAGGTCTTCCTCTGCCTCTTCTTGCCTCAGGTTTCCATTCAAAAACATATTTTGGTAGCCGAAATATAATATAATATAATATATGAATACACGCAGAGTCAGAGAAAATACAGTCTTGCAACAGAACTGATCTCTCAATGAACATTAGACTGTGCTTTACAGTTCTCAATCCACACGTGTTACCATAAACCTATCCCTACCTAAGATAGTAGGCCACGCTCTAGTTTACAGACACACATCGGCTCATTATATGTAGGCTACACTCTATAACCTACAAAACGCAGGCGAGGATCTGACTGTGTCAGATTTTTATCCCTACAGCTGATTTTTAAACCGTGCTTTTAACGCGTTATTGTGCTTTATTAGACTTTTAGGTAGTAATAATAATAATAATAATAATAATAATAATAATAATAATAATAATAATAATAATAATAATAATAATACCTAATACAGGCTTTCAACTTTACAGCAGTTCACCATCGATTCCTGCTTTCCAGAGATTCCTATCTTCCCATTGTCCCTCTTCCATACTCCTCTTCATCATGGCATCATATATTCCCTCATACCATGTTCCTCTACTTTTCCCCCTCTTTCTTCTGCCTGGTACTATTCAATCCAACACCTGTTTAGGCCACTGGTCCTCCGACATCCGTTGTACATGTCCATACCACTGTAGAGCTCTCTTTGTTATCCTTTCGATAACAGTTTCTTGTGCATCCATTACTTGTCTGATATATGTAGTTCTAATAGGCTATGTTGTAGCCTGGATATTCTCATACTTCTCCGTAATCCATCCATTTCTCTCGCCTAGATTATTTTCTGTATTCTTTCATTTATAGGGCCTAGTCCAGCTTTCTGATCCATATGTAGCCTAAGTATAGGCCTACTTTAATATAATAATAATAATTATTATTATTATTATTATTATTATTATCATCATCATCACTCCAGAGATTAGGCAATTGCCCGTTCCAACTTCATAATGCATCAGCCCAACGTCTTCTAGGTCTTCCAACATCACGTCTTCCTCTTGCTTGATAATTTCTTGCTAACAATGGATATCTCTCCTTACTCATTCCATCCATGTGATCAATCCATTTCTGTCTGTAATTCGTGACTTTATCCAATAAAGGCTTAGTACCCGATGAACCAGACGACTCTACTGGGGAAGATTGACTTAGGTTATTCTTGCTGGTGGGTAAGAGGCGAGGGGAACTAAGTATAGCTCACAACGAAGGAATGGCGTCTGTATCCATATTGGGCGGTCACATCTTCGTCAAGTCTTCAACGGTCAACAGGGCGACAAGGAATAGCACAGCTAAACTTGTAGGGCTTGAAGAGCGGAAGAAGCAGCCCTTCCACCATCCTTGTCCTGCGAAGCGCTCGTAACGCTTCCAGGAGACATTTATCTTACTGAGAAGCTTCATGGAAATCAGCCGGATTGTCATGATTATAATGGTAATCTAATAATAATATAGGTCTATTTAATATTTTATAGGTAGGCCTAATAGCCTAGTGTAGGCCTACAGGCTTAAAAAATTATTTAAGTGCAGGTCTGTCTATTTTAATTGCAACATAGGCCTAGACCTATACCAATTTATTATTAATCCTATTGAGCTGTAGGCCTACATCAGTTTTATTCTCTAAAATTTGTAGGTCTAGGCCTATGGCACGTTCTTCGGCAAAATTGAATAGTAGAGGAGACAGTATAGGCTATCTCCTTGCTTTAATTGTGAATTTCGAAACTATCTGAAAACTACCTACACTACTTGCGAATAAATCTTAAGTTTTTAGGAATTACGAAGCTCAACAGGATAGTAGTCCTATACAATTTGTCCTAAATAATTGCATTTTATGCCTTTTGAAGTCTTATGTAGGCTATAGTTGATGTGCTGTGCATTTATATTCCCACTCACTTACTTACTCCCTGGCACTATCGAACCCGTAGGTTCATGGCCGCGCGGACATAAGCTCTCCATACATCCCTATCCTCAGCCAATGCTTTCCAATCATTCCCTGTATAATCTACTTCCCTCAAATCATAGTTAATGTTGTTCTCCCACCTCATTCTTGGTCTACCAACTGGGCGTTTTCCTTCTGGCTTTCCTACAAGAAGTTTCCATGCACGTCTTTCATTCCCCATACGTGCAAGATGTCCTGCCCATCGCAGTCTACGGGACTTAACTGTTCTTATTATATCTGGCTTCCTATAAAGACCATGTAGTTCATTGTTATGTAGTCTTCTCCATTCACCTGTCTGTTCATCTCTCTTTGGTCCAAAAATTTTCCTAAGAACTTTATTCTCAAATACTCGTAACCTCCTTTCCTCCCTTAAAGTAAGAGTCCATGTTTCGCACCCATATAATATAAACTGCTAGAATAATAGTTTTATATATTTTCAGCTTAACGTTTTTTGAAAGGAGTTGGGACATCAAAAGTCTCTGCAATGCATAATAGCACGAATTTCCAGAATTGAGCCTATGTTTAATTTCTTTGTGCATCTCATTCCTATTTGTGATTATTGTTCCTAGGTATTTGAATTCAGCCACTTCCTCAAAATTTCCCTCATTTGTCCTTAGCTGTCCATTTCCATTATATACTGAATTTCTACGTGTGACCATATATTTAGTTTTACTGATATTTACTTCCAGTCCTAATTTCTTAGTGTTACTCAATAGTGTGTGCGTGTTGGCCTTTAGTATCTCCTCGCTATCGGCCAGTAGTACTACATCATCAGCATAAACTATCAGCTTATTAATACCATTCAGTTGTAAGCCTTCCTCATTCTCTAAAGATTTAATGGCATGCTCTAGTACAAAATTAAATAGTAGAGGAGATAGTGCATCTCCTTGCTTCAACCCATTCTGGATTTCAAAAGTGTCTGAAAACTGTTTGCCTACACGCACCCTACTCTTTGAGCCATTTAGACACATTCGTATAAGTCTAACTAACTTTTTAGGAATTCCGAACTCCAGCAGGATACTATATAACTTCTCCCTCTTAATTGAATCATATGCTTTTTTGAAGTCTACATATAGTTGATGTACAGTACCATTATATTCCCATTTCTTTTCTAAAATCTGTCTTATACTAAAAATCTGATCTGTTGTAGACCTGTTTCTTCTAAATGCACATTGATGATCTCCTAGAATGTCATCAATATAGGGAGTAAGTCTGCTTACTAATATATTTGTTAGAATTTTGTACGAAGTTGAAAGTAATGAGATGCCCCTGTAGTTGTTGCAATCAGTTTTATCTCCTTTCTTATAAATTGGTACGATAATTGATTCCTTCCATTCATCTGGAAGAGCTTCTTTTTCCCAAATCATACTAAGCAACCAGCGTATCTTGTCCATCAATTTTTCTCCCCCTGATTTTATCAGTTCTTCTGGGATCTCATCTGAACCTGATGCTTTATACATCTTCAATTTTTCAATTGCCATTTCAACCTCTAATGCACTTCGCCCTGCGACTAGCATTTCTGCTGTCTGTAACTTATCCTCCTCAATGTCCTGTTCTGTATGTACATTTAATAGCTGATTAATGTAACTTTTCCATCTATTTAATATACTCTTAGAATCTGCAATCATATCCCCATTTTCATTCCGAATTATGTTTGTTCTAGCCTGAAACCCTTTCTTCTCTATACTAATTCCCTGATATAATTCTCTAATGTTCCTATTTTTTGCATTCATTTCAAGATCATTAATCTTCTCTCTCAAATATTCCCTCTTTTTACTCTTTAGTAACTTGGTGGTTTCCCGTCTAATACTACCCAATTGCTCTAAATTTACCTCATTTGGCTCGTGTAACCATTTCAATTTTGCTAGCTTTCTTTATTTCACAATGTCGGCACATTCCTCATCAAACCATTTCTTGTTTTACCTCTTTTTTAAACAACCAATGCTTTCTGATGCTGACAATTTAATAGTATCTCTTATAGCCTCCCATTCTTTATTTATATCAGTTTCTTCTTCGTTTGCCACATTGTCAACTGAAGATCCCAGTACTTCAAATCTATTAGCAATTTTGATTTGGTATTCTTGCCGCATTTCATCATTTTTCAAGTGTTTTAATTCATATTTTACAGAATCATCTTTAGCGTTTGTTCCTCTCATAAGCGATAACCGTTGTCTGATTTTCACTCTGACCAGATGATGATCCGAATTGCAGTCTGTCCCTCTAACTGATCTAACATCAATGATGCTACTGTGCCAGCGTTTATCCACTAATACATGATCTATCTGGTTCCGAGTTTCTCCATCTGGAGACGTCCAGGTGTATTTTATGAATATCCTTATGCTGAAATGTTGTACTCTTAACAATGAGATTCTTCGATGTGGCAAATGTGACTAATCTAACCCCATTGTCGTTACTATCTTCATGAAGACTGAATTTGCCTATTGTTGGTTTGAATATATCTTCCCGCCCCACTTTTGCATTAAAATCTCCTAAGACAATTTTCATATGATATCGTGAAAGGCTATCAAATAAGCATTCTAATTCTTCATAGAACTCATCCTTGATCTTGTCATCTTTATCTTCTGTGGGGGCATGTACATTTACAATTATAAAATCATGTCGTTGTATGAATTATGTATGATATCCTATCACTAACAAACTTAATATCTCGGATAGTGGATAGGATCCTCCTTCTGACTAAAAAAACCCGTTCCAAATGCAGGTCTTTCTGCACCCCCCATAGTATAATGCAAAGCTTCCTGATTCCTGACTACCTACTCCTGGCCACCTAACTTCCTGTAAAGCGACTATATCCAAAAGCGATTTATCTAGTTCCCGCGTTAATATCTGTAGTGCCCCGCTATTGTATAAAGTCCTAACATTCCATGTTCCTAGGAACATGTCCCTATGTTTGATCCTTTTGCATGGGTTCCCTGAAGTAGTCCCCGCCCGGAGAATCGAATGGGGGACTATTTGACCTCCGGAAAATTTTACCCCAGTTGAACCCATGTCCGCATTTCTTGACGGTTGTATTTTTACGGTGAAAGATCGTCACTCTTTCGCCCAAGGTACTTTTTTCTCTGGCTTATCACCTTCGACCAGTCCGGCATGGGTAACCCTATCGGCAGCAATGCTACCGCCGGCATAGCTCTCAGGATCATTTAAGCACGCAAGCCACTCCACCACCACATGGTAAAGATACCATGGAGGGAGTTATATTCCCACTTATTTAGTAATGCCGCATACATCATAATAATTATAAATAAATAATGAAAAGCGTTAATTTCCTTCAAGAGACCAACTACAAATTTAAATTTAGAAAATATGTCTTAAAGGAGCTTGGCAGACTGTTACCTGAGAGCTTGGCAGACTGTTACCTGAGAGCTTGGCAGACTGTTACCTGAGAGCTTGGCAGACTGTTACCTGAGAGCTTGGCAGACTGTTACCTGAGAGCTTGGCAGACTGTTACCTGAGAGCTTGGCAGACTGTTACCTGAGAGCTTGGCAGACTGTTACCTGAGAGCTTGGCAGACTGTTACCTGAGAGCTTGGCAGACTGTTACCTGAGAGCTTGGCAGACTGTTACCTGAGCTAGACTTGATAGCTACAAGTGCAGATCAGCAGAGGTAGGACATTCGGCTTGAAGATCTTAATAGTGGGATTTACGGCTGTCAATCTACAAATAGACTTAAGTGTTTCCCATGTTTATTGTTTGCAAAAGGCAACAATTTAAACTGAACAAGTTTTGGTGTAGTAGTTTTAAGCCATAACCAGTAGGCCCTATCGGTCTATACAGTTAGTGTAGAAAGTATTGATACACTTAAAAATATCAGAAAGAGAAATAAATACTTTAATTATCTCTTCACTACATACAAAAATATGTTACTCCTATACACATTCATATTGCACTCCATAAAGTTAAATAAAAGCAGCTTCCTCTGTTTTAACATAACAATTAACGAGTAAAAAAATAATTTATACACGTACAACAAAAATTAAGGAGATCATCAATGTGGATTTAGAAGAAATAGATCTACAACAGATCAGATTTTTAGTATAAGGCAGATTTTAGAAAAGAAATGGGAATATAATGGTACTGTACACCCTTAGACAAAAAAAAAATGAGTCATCTCTTGATTCTATCAACCAATCGGGGAACTTCGTGAGCACTCGCAGAAGCCTTATTCACATTAACACGTTTTCAGTAATTGTACTGTGGTGTTTGCTAGTTAACGTAGTGCACACTCAAGTAACATAAAAGAGAGAGCTTACCTTTGTGTGTTTCCGTGGTCGAGAGGTTTAACACACAACACCTGCGCTCGATTCCCGTTCTACTTCTTTTTTTTTTTTTTTTTTTTACTGAAGGTTAGGATAGCATTTCGCCTGTAATATAGTTTCATATTTTAATTTTATATTTGAGTTTTATGGCTTTAATGCACACACAAAACACATAAATGAAAACCTTCTAATAATTAAATGAAGAAAGGAAATAATATCTTCTAAAATGAAAAACTTTAACAAAAACAAAACCAATATCGGGTGTATAAATCCTCAGCGTCTATTGCCGCCCTCAATCTGCGGGGCATTGAAGCAAAACATTTCTACAGGCACGTGGACGATCGGCTAGAGCATCCCAGGCGTCTTGAATTTGTGTCCATAAGCCATCTTTCGTTTTTCGTGCATCTGCAGGCCAATTAGAGTCCATATCTATTTTCATCTTAGTCCATACATTTTCGTTGGATTCAACCTGGTGAACAGCGAAATTTGATTTGCCTTCTCCTTTAACAATGAAATCAAATTTCGCTAAACATATTTCAGAAAGCGGCCACAGTTTCAACAATATCGATAATACAATGTAAATTATACACAGAGAAAACAACAGACACAAAATTAACATTTTACAAGAAATCGAAATTATCAAGAAGGCCAAGAATACAAACATTCTCAACGAAAATGTGCCTAATAAGCAAAACCCTCTATTAGACATACAGTTAATTCAATACTACTACAACAACTCCAGAAGATGAATCATGCATCGAAAGGCCTAGAGTGAAATCAACGAAAATTTTAGATAGTTGAGGAAGACGGTAGTATACAAGGTAAAAATAAATAGTAGTTTAAACAAACTAAAACAACACGCTTTATTAGCAAACCGAACTAAAAAATGAAAAATAATTTTATTTTCCAAAACGCTTGGGATAAAATTAAAGTGGTCAACAAAAAAATAATCTCCAACACATCTAGAATAAAACTAGAGTTATCTACAAAAACAATAATTTTAATATCAAAAACGTGCGGTGCTCTATATCAATTAATACTTATATTTGATAATAAACAGATATTGGTAAAAGTAAAGTCTCTATGAAGAAAACGTAAAAACCATAAAAATCACCCAACGCTTTTGAAGGTAAAATTATTTTTTTTGTAGATAACTCTAGTTTTATTCTAGATGTGTTGGGGATGATTTTTTTGTTAACCACTTAAATTATTTTCCCCAAGCGTGTTGGAAATTAAAATTATTTTTATTTTTTAGTTCGGTTTTCTAATAAAGCGTGTTGTTTTAGTTTTTTAAACTATTATTTATTTTTTATACTTTAGTTTGGTTATCTAATAAAGCGTGTTGTTTCAGTTTTTTAAACTATTATTATTTTTTTATTTTTAGTTTAATTGATTGTCATAAACCGGAATCCCATGAAAATTTAATTGCTTAATACTTTTCTAAAAAAAACCTCCGGACCAGATTTGAACCAGCGACCTATTGATTCCTGAAAGTATATACCACTACAGTCCACCGCTCTACTAACTGAGCTCTTACAACGATTGACTAAAAAGTCGATAAGTCCGCAACCTATTACACAGGTTTTTATTTTTTTGATTTTCCGATTATTATGGCCAGGATTTTAGAAAACAATTATTAAATTATTGTATTGTCATGGGTCCTTTACAAGTATACAAAGTTTCAAGTCGATCCAATGTTTTTAAGTGGATGAAAATTGTGTTCAAAGATTCCGCATAGATACAGGTTCGTTACATAGACAGATATAGGTCAAGCTAATATAAAGCGTGTAAAAATATATAATTTAACATTGTTATAACCTCAACGGTATAAAAAAATTATGAGCTTAAAAAGTATAGATTAATTCAAATGTCGAAATAAAATGTATCTAATTCATAAAACGTTTTAATACAAATATCACGAGAAAAAAACTGCGTAATTGAAGACGCGAACCTGCGATATTCATTAACAGAACCGCGTGCTTTACCGCTGAGCTATCGGGACACGTAGGAGAGTCATCAGTTCATGCCACATAACACAGCAGCTCAGGGGCTGCACAGTTATGACTAGTTTCCTAGTGTGAACCCAGCGCTGTGCCGAGTATGACTTAGAAGAAATGTGCGTTCAAGAGGTGACTCATTTTTTTGTCGAAGGGCGTACATCAACTAGGCCTATACCGTAGACTTCAGAAAAAGGCATACGATTCAATTAAGACGGAGACGTTATATAGTATCTTGCTAGAGTTCGGAATTCCTAGAAAAGTTAGGCCTAGTTAGACTTATACGAATGTGTCTAAATGGCACAAAGAGCAGGGTGCGTGTAGGCAAACACTTTTCAGATACTTTTGAAATCCACAAAGGGTTCAAGCAAGGGGATGCACTATCTCCTCTACTATTTAAATTTTGTACTAGAGCACGTCATTAAATCTTTAGAGAATGAGGAAGGCCTACAACTCAATAGTATTAATAAAATGATAGTTTATGCTGATGATGTAGTACTATTGGGCGATAGCGAGGAGATACTAAAGGACAACAGGCACACACTATTGAGTAACACTAAGAAATTGGGACTCGAAGTAAATATCAATAAAACTAAATATAGGCCTATGGTTACACATAGAAATACATTAGGCTATATAGCCTAATGGAAATGGACAGCTAATGACAAATGCGGGAAATTTTGAGGAAGTGACTGAATTCAAATACCTAGGAACAATAATCACAAACAGGAATGAGACGCGCAAAGAAATTAAACATAGGCTCAATTCTGGAAATGGATGTTATTAGGCATTACAGAGACTCTTGACTTCCCAACTCCTTTCAAAAAATGTAAAATGAAAATATATAAAACCATTATTCTACCAGTTATATTATATGGATGCGACACATAGACTCTTACTTTAAGGAGGAAAGGAGATTACGAGTAGGCCTATTTGGGAATAAAGTTCTTAGGAAAGTTTTGGACCAAAGAGAGATGAACAAACATATGAATGGAGAAGACTACATAACAGTGAACTACATGGTCTTTATAGGAAGCCAGATATATTAAGGATAGTCAAATCTCGTATATTGCGATGGGCAGGACACGTGGGTCGAATGGGGAATGAAAGACGTGCATGGAAGCTTCTTGTAGGAAAACCAGAGGAAAAACGCCCGGTTGGTAGACCAAGAATGAGGTGGGAGAATAACATTAACTATGATTTAAGGGAAGTAGATTATACGGGGAATGATTAGAAAACATTAGCTCAAGATAGGGATGTATGGAGAGCTTGTGTCCGCGCGGCCATGAACCTACGGGTTTGATTGTGCCAGTGAGTTAGTTAGTTAGTTACAACAAACATTAAACAACAAAATGTACTGATACAGTATCATATTATGGCTGTTTGAGTTTTTATTTTTTTGAGTCCCTTTGATTCCAAGAGGCTTGAAGATGGCGTGCCATCGACTCGACTAAGTTTGAAGTTACTGAAGAAGGTATGTTTCTTCTTCCAAAGCGCTTCTCGGGTCTTGATTGTTGCAAATGTGGCTGCAACGAATTGTCGTTTTCCGACGTTGAGATAAATTGAATCGCTGAGTTGAAAATGGAAGTACCCTACCTGCTATTGATAAAAAACTTCATAATTTCTTACAGTTGCTCTGATAAATGTTTGATCAATTACAATATTGATCCTCTGTTTACAGGGAATGCAAATATAGCGAGAACTCATAATTTCTATAGTAGGCCTATATGAGTTTTAACGCCCTTCAAACGCAGTGGAGTTTCTTCCTTTTTCAAATCATCCAAAAATTAAATACAGCGTTAATACATAAATAAACTTAATTAGTAATTATAAAACAAGAAAACTGAATAAAAACATTAATATAAAATTATAGAATATTCACCTGAAAGGTCCGTCTCCTCAACTTAATTATCATTTAACTGTAAAGCCGATAAAAACGTAAAAATAGCATACAGAACCAATAACAAATTAAACAACATAATAAACAATAACATTGAAGAAAATAACATTTTCAACAGCAAAGGAGTTTATAAACTGACATGTAAGGACTGCAACAAATTTTATATAGGAAGGACAAACAGGAGTTTTAACATCAGATTCAAAGAACATTTTCGAGACTTCATTCACGCAGAAGGTAAATCAAGCTATGCAAAACACGTTATCCATGAAGGACATCGCATGTTAAATATTGAAAACACCCTAACAGTAATGCACAGAGAAAATAATCCAGCGAAGATAAACGTACTCGAAGAGATGGAAATCATGAAAGCAGCTCACAACGACAGCCTGATAAACGAAAACGAACCCAATACATGCAACCCCCTCTACCAGATCTTCACTGAAACACCAGTTTTGAATCCTGCCGATGATGGGACTAGTCCCGAAAGCGCTACAGTTAAATGATAATTAAGTTGAGGAGACGGACCTTTCAGGTGAATATTCTATAATTTTATATTAATTTTGAATAAACCTCAACGGAACACATCATGAATCTTATAAAAGTTAAATAAAAACATCAAATACACCAAGAAACACAATTTGAAGCATTGCTTGCTTTGCTTTGCCATCCTTTGAAGAACGATCATTAGCCACAAGCGATGTTAAACGAACTATAACTTTATCACTTTTTGCATATAAACTTGAGAAAGCTTTTCTGCATATTTGTAGTTTTGCAGATCCACTAAAAAAAACCTTTTCACAAATCATGGTTTTTCTTTACTGCCTCTTTGTCTTGCTATGGAAGCACGCTCTGTCAATCTCGTAACATATAATTCACGATATTTTTACTTTTTCCATCACACAAAGACGAGGTTAAGCATATCATTTTGAGGCGGTCAGAGGACAAGGAGTAGCCTACAAGTGACTTTTTTTAAATGAGTTAAGTGCAGAAATGGTTAACTAATATGTTATGCCCAAGATATATAGGGCCTATATATATATATATATATGCGTGAGTTTAACAGATTCTTACATGCAGTGGAGTCTTAGAAAATCACTTAGAAAAAATAGCTCTTCTTCTGTAGTTACATCTCCTGGCTTCCTACAGCTAGGTGGACTCAAGCTTAGAGCGTTGTATTTTTAATGTTTCCAACAAATTTTCCGTGAGGATTATTATTGTATTGTTAATACAATGCTGGTAATTCTTCGAGGTTTACTGACTTATCAAATAATATGATGTCTGAATCTGATGAAGATGAGAATGAACTTAACCCCAGCCCTCATGGCAAGTAAAATATTTGAACTACTTTATCTATATTTTCACAATTGATGGCCTATATTATAAAATAATAGTTTTTTTTCCAATACATTTTGATAGCCTAATTGAAAATTAGTTAACAATCTAAATATATAATTTGATTTAAATCTACAGGATTTGCAATTTAACAATGGTTATAATAGAGGTAGGCATATGATTTTTAAAATAAGTTATGAAGATTAATGTTTCTTTTTTATTTATTTTTTCCTGATTGATTCCAATGAAGATGGCATTGAACAACCCGGCATTACAGGGCCTACAGAAGAAGATGTTCCAGTATTGCACATTGCAGAAAGAGGATTAGTAAACGAGAAAATTGGATAAAAAATAAAGCAGAAGTAGGAAGGAATGCAGACAGGAAGGGAAACATTCATGTGGAGAGGCGGTAAAATAATATATCTATGAATGCAGCTTTAAGTCCAATTAGCTTTTAAGACTGATTTTGTTAATTAATATTGTCGTAATATGTAAGTCTTTGGATAAGTAGGCCTACATATTTCCAGTCATAATAAAAAAACTTTGGTATGAATCTACTTTTCAGATAATCTGTTTCAAAATATTGCTTAGAGGACAAGGGGTACAAGTGACTCTTAATGCAAAAAAGGTTCTAGTATGGGGTTATGTATATATTGAATCTGTTCATATTTTGCGGATAAATGGACTCATATATAAGAAACACAAACACATTTTTTTGACACTTGTCAGATGTTCCTGGAATTAACTATTCTCACTGATCTTTAAACTTAATTTCCTCCAAACTAAGTTTTTGTCACTTGTACCCTTTGTCCTCTGACCGCCTCATTTGATGTTCCCCTGATAAATTTTCAAAACATTTTTTTGGTTAACTGAAATAAATAAAAGAATATACACATAATAAGGGGGTCCGCCATAGTAGCCTATAGTTGGTTATGACAATATGCTACAAGCCGTGAGGTGGGGATTCGAGTCCCATTGTGTCAGGATTTTTAAACTGGCCTAAACATTCTGATGACACCATGATCCTGATGTTGACTCAGTCTCTAATGGAAGTAAATACTAGACGCTTGTTCTGGGAGTAAAGGCGGCCGTCATGGAGGGTTACATATGCTGGACAATTTTCTAGAAAGATGGGAGCCTTAACCTCTTACTACCCAAAGGATATCCTAAGCCCTGTAGTGGAATAACTTAAATTGAAATTTTTACTTCTTGAGCCCACGCCCCTGTTTCATTCTTGCTGTTTTGAAGCCCCTACAATTCATTAGAGAACATTCCTTTGTTTCATGAGCCAATTTTTTTCTGCTTTTCTATAGATTTATTCAGGATGAAGAAATAAAAGTCATATTATTACAAATACTATCAACAATACTTACTTACTTACTCACTGGCACTATCGAACCCGTAGGTTCATGGCCGCGCGGACATAAGCTCTCCATACATCCCTATCCTGAGCCAATACTTTCCAATCATTCCCTGTATACTCTACTTCCCTCAAATCATAGTTAATGTTGTTCTCCCACCTCATTGTTGGTCTACCAACTGGGCATTTTCCTTCTGGCTTTCCTACAAGAAGTTTCTATGCACGTCTTTCCCCAATAATATTTCTGTCTATAATACAATATTGTTCTTATTTATATTTAATCAGCATTTAAAAATATAAAATCCATAATTAAATAAAATATGACTTATCTCCATGAATTATAAAATAATGTTTAATTTTAGGAAGTTATATTTTGAGGTTATTTTAATTATATTATTTTTGGTCTGGACATCTTACCTCAATATTAATGTTGATTTGTTCTTGGACATGTTTCAAAACAATTCTGTTTCCCAGTCTGGGAAAGCTGACGATAAAACAGAATTGTTTTGAAACATGTCCAAGAACAAATCAACATTAATATTGAGGTAAGATGTCCAGACCAAAAATAATATAATTAATAAAATAATGTATTAGTTTGATTTTTATATTGATATAAACATCTTAGAACGCATACATATCTCATACATATTTGTTTTATTTTCTAATATACACTTTCCAACAGCTTCTTTCAGACTTTTATAAAAATCAGTTGAACTGATTGCAGGACTGTGTCTTTCCTTTTTTGTGGAGTTCAATCCCTTTGAACTTCATAGTCTCCTTACTTTGAAGAGATACACTGTAGTATGGAGCAGGATTTTCAATTCTTTCCTCGAATATTTGTTCAGTATTCAGCATGTTCCAGTGTGTTTGTACAAGTCAATATTTCTCTCTTGTAGTTGTAGACGCTAAGTTCTTGGAGAGCATCACACATAAGGCCCAAATCAAGAACAAACTCGCATGACGTTATTTTCCTCAAAAGACAGTGATCTGTTTTACTTTTTGAAAGTGATGGACGAGAGCTTCAAAGTCTTGCCGCACTGCAGAAACGGTGCAAAAGCTAGATGCAACCCAACGAGTGAATAATATACTGTCAATTTTAAGAAGTTGAAGTTCTAGAGTCACTGCAGAAGCCTGTAGTTCCCTAGCATTCTTAGGTGAAGCATGATAAGTTACGTAAAGTTTGTCCATGAAACTCTTGAAGTGGTTCACTCCTGCCACACTGTTCACTGCGTCATTAACAGACATTCAAGGTGATGGTTAGCACAATTCCACAAAATAATATTAGGAATCTTCTCTTGCATTAGCCTCCTTACACTATTACGCACATCAAATAACACAGCTGCACCATCACACGTCATAGACACTCCTTCAAGTAATCTTCAGAGAGTCCTAAATCATTAAGACGACTAATTAAAGAGTTAAGAATTTCTTTAGCTGTTACATCTGACAATTCTATCAAGTCTAGGAAAAGACTCACTGGAGCTGAAAGTTCAGGTAGAACTGCATGAATAATAACAATCAGTGTGGATCTGTCACTCACAGTTGTAGATTCATCAATTAGTAATGACACTTTGTTCTTGTACTGCATTATATTGTGTATTAACGTTTTTCTCATTTCATGTGCGATGAGGCTCACAATGTTGATGCAGGCATTTGTGGAATGAAGAATATATCCCATGTCTATGCCATTAAGTTCCTGCAAATTTATTTCATCTTCAAAGTTGTTAAATCATTGGTTCTTCTTTGCAACTTTGTATGCCTCAGCACTGCGTGATAGTTCCAGCATTGTGAGATTCTGAGGCTGGCATCAGGGAATGGTGGGAGGAGTGAGAGGGCGAGATTAGATTTAGATAAATTTGCTTAGTACCGCACTTCATAACAAGAACCAGTAGTCGGTACCGGTAATGTTATTCACCAATTGGTCATGCCGACACGTTGACGTGACTGTTTTGATAATGTCACTACTTTGTTCCATACCGGCCATGTCAACATCTGACCATCCTGGCCGATTATTCTTCACACACTCGGCATGAGGCTGCTGCAAGCATGAAACCTATAGCGACCGTTACATCTGATACACCCTTGTGATGGCCCTGGGTTTGAGAATTCGAGCCAGCCTGTTAGTTTGTATAGAGTGTGAAGTGCATATGTCCACCAGCTCGTAATGTCGGCAGAGAGCCTTGTCAGACTGAGTGTCTCTTAGAGATACTAAAAATTGCCAGAATTAGTACAGTATAAAGAATACAGCAATGTTGTATAAATTTATAGCATAACACTGTAGGTAATCTTGAATTTATACAAATAATAACCATGTAATAATAAATCTATATACAATAATAACACTGGGTAACAAATTTTCACTTTCAGAACATCGCACAAACTTTGAGGTGTGCCCTAATATATTTCAGGCGTGCTCAAACTGAATCTGCAAACAGTTTCCTTTCCATCACGTCAGGATTTTTTGCAAAACAGAGATAAGTGTAACGCTCAATGCACAAATGCAGTGGTTTTAAGACAAACTTCTTTTAAGATGTTTTAAGTAAAATAATATGCAGTCACTGTTATAAACGACTAAATATTGCAATATTGTCAATTTAGTAGGTTAATAAGTAAAGTTAACTTTCAGTACTCAATGTCATCTTATTTATTTTCATGTGAAGCTTTTTTCTTGTTGGCTTCCTTTTATAAACACTTCTAGGAGTTTCCCTCTTCATCATCCAACAGTAGTCGGCGAGCAATTCTGTTGGTAATTATGATATTTAAACTAGACTTAAACAACTAATAAATTTTATTTGAAGAGAAAAATGTGTTTTCATTAACATTTGAAGGAAGTGACATTATGTGGTATATTTTTATTACTAAAAGAGTTAGAATTTAACTCTTCACCTCATAATTGTAGATTTCTCAAAGACTAGTTTCAATACTTGTTTGTACATCTTCAGATAAGTTAGATAGAATTGAAGATGATACAAAGAAGTATTAAAACTTATCTTCGATAAATCTGCAATTGAGGAGTTGAATGGAATACTTACTTACTCACTGGCACTATCGAACCCGTAGGTTCATGGCCGCGCGGACATAAGCTATCCATACATCCCTATCTTGAGCTAATGCTTTCCAATCATTCCCTGTATAATCTGCCGATTGAGGGTCTTTCCACTTTTCAGCGGTTGCCCTTTTACCAGCCGGCTGCTGGCCCTTCACATCCACATGTGTCAATCACAGAGGTAGATGATCAACAGCCAGTATAGGGGTGACATGTGGTTAGCATGTCGAGTCCCCCAGCCGTTATAGCTGGTTCCTCAACCTGGAGCCGCTACTTATTGTAGCTACCCAATTGCCTCACGATGCTGGGTGGGCACCGGTCCCATACTGGCCGAAATACCATGAGAAAATTTCTTCCCCCATGGAGACTCGAACCAGCGCAAGTCCCGTAGCTCTGCGCCAAGGCTTCCTACCTTAACCGCTCGGCTACGGCGCGGGACCCTGTATAATCTACTTCCCTCAAATCATAGTTAATGTTATTCTCCCACCTCATTCTTGGTCTACCAACTGGGCGTTTTCCCTCTGGCTTTCCTACAAGAAGCTTCCATGCAAGTCTTTCATTCATTGAATGGAATATGGGCACAATTAAAAAATATACATTTTGAGATATTAGCAATTGATATATAACATTGTATTTATTTTAATTGATACAATCAGCTGCTGAACCTGCTGTAATTGAGATATCGATACAAAACTTTTCAGGCGAGTCCAAAAATGCACTGAACAGAAAAAGTGCAAAACATGAGTTATGCCCATATTCCATTCAACTCCTCAATTATCCTGGGTGACTTTAATATAAATATACTAGACACTGACAACAAACATACACAAAAGCTTATGTCCGCTTTCCAAGCTTGTGACATGACTATCCTTCCCCTACAGCCAACACATCACATCAATCACTCTGTGACTTTACTTGACTTAATTGCTACTAATAATCCAGACCGACTACTAACCCATGGGCAACTATCGGCTCCCGGAATATCAGCACAAGATATTATATTCTTAGCATATTTGCTGCAGTGCCCTAAACTAACTCGTAAGACTATCACATATAGAGACCTAAAACATAAACAATGCAGCTCTACTTGAAGATGCTACAAAATTACCCTGGCATACTATATGGACGCTGCATTCTGTTGACAAAAAAGTTGAGGCATTAAATAACCTTATATTACAACTATATGACCGACATGCCCCACTGAAATAGTCAATAGCCCCACTAGTTTATAGTCAAATAAGAAGAACAATATGAGGTGAGTGATAAAAATTCTACCTTAATGAATATACCTCATAGTGAGAATTCCTAAAATAAGTAATAAAGGAAAATGTTAGGCCAACATCCTACCTGAATATAGAGTTGGTACAATCGCAGTGCAAAGAAAGGTTGTCATACATAAGAAAGTTTTAGGTGTGTCTATGATGATACTTTTAGGCTGTGTGGTTGTGGATAACAACCATTTTTACTGTTTTATAGTGTCTCTCATCAGCAGTGCTGATAGCACATGTGTCTTGAAACATCTATAAAATAAAATATAGGAACATAACTTTCTACCAAACACAAGACAAATAAAGCCAGTTTTTGTTGATTTGGTGCTGGTAACATTGTCAATAGTTTAAGTAATGGGTAAGACTGAATTACATGTTTTCTATAACTAACTAACTCACTGCACTATTGATCTTGTAGGTTCATGGCCGCATGGACATAAGCTCTGCATATATCTATCCTGACCTAATGTTTTCCAATCATCTCCTGTATAATCTATTTCCCTCAAATCATGGTTAATTTTATTCTCCCACCTCATTCTTGATATACTTACTGGGCATTTTCCCTCAGGTTTTCCTACAATAAGCTCCCATGCCTCTCTTTCATTCCCTATTCCATCACGTGTCCTGCCATCATAATCCACAAGACTTAATAGTTCTTATTATATCTGGTATCCTATAAAGATCATGTAACTCACAGTTATGTAGTCTTCTCCATTTGCATGTCTCTTCTTATCATTTGATCGAAAAATTTTCCTAAAAACTTTATTTTCAAATACTCATAATCTTTTTACCTCCCTTGAATAAAGAGTCCATGTTTCACATCCATATAATATAACTGGGAGAATAACAGTTTTATATATTTTCAGTATAACATTTTTTGAGAGAAGTTGGGATTACAAGAGTCCCTGTAATGCATAATAGCATGCATTTCCAGAATTGAGCCTATGTTTAATTTCTTTGTGCATCTATTCTTATTTGTAATAGTCATTCCTAGGTATTTGAATTTAGCCAATTCTTCAAAATTCTGCTCATTTGTCATTAACTGTCCATTTCCATTACCGGTACATAATATATTTCTATGTGTGAACATATATTTAGTTTTATTGATTTTACTTCCAGTTCCAATTACTCAATAGACCATGTGTATTGGCCTTTAGTATCTGCTCGTTATGCCTAATAATACATCATCAGCATAAACTTAAAGTAGTTCACTATATTCTAATTTAGTTTTATTGATTTTACTTCCAGTTCCAATTACTCAATAGACCATGTGTATTGGCCTTTAGTAATCTGCTCGTTATGCCTAATAATACATCATCAGCATAAACTTAAAGTAGTTCACTATATTCTAATTTAGTTTTATTGATTTTACTTCCAGTTCCAATTACTCAATAGACCATGTGTATTGGCCTTTAGTATCTGCTCGTTATGCCTAATAATACATCATCAGCATAAACTTAAAGTAGTTCACTATATTCTAATTTAGTTTTATTGATTTTACTTCCAGTTCCAATTACTCAATAGACCATGTGTATTGGCCTTTAGTATCTGCTCGTTATGCCTAATAATACATCATCAGCATAAACTTAAAGTAGTTCACTATATTCTAATTTAGTTTTATTGATTTTACTTCCAGTTCCAATTACTCAATAGACCATGTGTATTGGCCTTTAGTATCTGCTCGTTATGCCTAATAATACATCATCAGCATAAACTTAAAGTAGTTCACTATATTCTAATTTAGTTTTATTGATTTTACTTCCAGTTCCAATTACTCAATAGACCATGTGTATTGGCCTTTAGTATCTGCTCGTTATGCCTAATAATACATCATCAGCATAAACTTAAAGTAGTTCACTATATTCTAATTTAGTTTTATTGATTTTACTTCCAGTTCCAATTACTCAATAGACCATGTGTATTGGCCTTTAGTATCTGCTCGTTATGCCTAATAATACATCATCAGCATAAACTTTAAAGTAGTTCACTATATTCTAATTTAGTTTTATTGATTTTACTTCCAGTTCCAATTACTCAATAGACCATGTGTATTGGCCTTTAGTATCTGCTCGTTATGCCTAATAATACATCATCAGCATAAACTTAAAGTAGTTCACTATATTCTAATTTAGTTTTATTGATTTTACTTCCAGTTCCAATTACTCAATAGACCATGTGTATTGGCCTTTAGTATCTGCTCGTTATGCCTAATAATACATCATCAGCATAAACTTAAAGTAGTTCACTATATTCTAATTTAGTTTTATTGATTTTTACTTCCAGTTCCAATTACTCAATAGACCATGTGTATTGGCCTTTAGTATCTGCTCGTTATGCCTAATAATACATCATCAGCATAAACTTAAAGTAGTTCACTATATTCTAATTTAGTTTTATTGATTTTACTTCCAGTTCCAATTACTCAATAGACCATGTGTATTGGCCTTTAGTATCTGCTCGTTATGCCTAATAATACATCATCAGCATAAACTTAAAGTAGTTCACTATATTCTAATTTAGTTTTATTGATTTTACTTCCAGTTCCAATTACTCAATAGACCATGTGTATTGGCCTTTAGTATCTGCTCGTTATGCCTAATAATACATCATCAGCATAAACTTAAAGTAGTTCACTATATTCTAATTTAGTTTTATTGATTTTACTTCCAGTTCCAATTACTCAATAGACCATGTGTATTGGCCTTTAGTATCTGCTCGTTATGCCTAATAATACATCATCAGCATAAACTTAAAGTAGTTCACTATATTCTAATTTAGTTTTATTGATTTTACTTCCAGTTCCAATTACTCAATAGACCATGTGTATTGGCCTTTAGTATCTGCTCGTTATGCCTAATAATACATCATCAGCATAAACTTAAAGTAGTTCACTATATTCTAATTTAGTTTTATTGATTTTACTTCCAGTTCCAATTACTCAATAGACCATGTGTATTGGCCTTTAGTATCTGCTCGTTATGCCTAATAATACATCATCAGCATAAACTTAAAGTAGTTCACTATATTCTAATTTAGTTTTATTGATTTTACTTTCCAGTTCCAATTACTCAATAGACCATGTGTATTGGCCTTTAGTATCTGCTCGTTATGCCTAATAATACATCATCAGCATAAACTTAAAGTAGTTCACTATATTCTAATTTAGTTTTATTGATTTTACTTCCAGTTCCAATTACTCAATAGACCATGTGTATTGGCCTTTAGTATCTGCTCGTTATGCCTAATAATACATCATCAGCATAAACTTAAAGCTTGTTAATACCATTTAGTTGTACGTCTTCTTCATCCTCTATAAAGATTCAATGGCAAGCTCTAGTACAAAATTGAATAGTAGAGGAGATAGTGCATCTCTACTCTTCATGCCATTTAGACACATTTGAATAAGTCTAATTAACTTTTTAGGACTTCCAGCATTCCTCCCTCTTGTGTCACATTCAGTACCAGGCACTGAGCAGGGCATTTAAACCCACAGGCCAGCCATTTAAATACCCCAGCTTCCCTTTTCGTGGCACTTCAGAAAATTCAAATTTTGTACATACCTAAAGGAGATATCTTAGTAGGATTTGATGGTGAAATAACTTGGGTGATTGACATCACATGGAATCGGCGTATCAATTTCAGGAAGTGGAAGTTTATCTTCACTTTCACTTTGTGAATCTTCTAATTCAGGAACCAGTTCATCACCTGAGTCATCATTATACAAAATATTCACTAATTCTTCTTCAGTGAGATATTTTTCTTTTGCCATGGTTTCACTCACACACAAACAACAGCCCGATAACGAGAAACATATACGACTGCATTGGAGCAAGTTTGGGTGAACGAATTCCATGTGTTGTTTGTTTTAAAAATAAAAGGGGATTCACCAAAGTTAAACGTGTCAAACAGGAATAGAAAATGTACATTTATGTGCCATCTATGATCTCCAAGACATACTAAGCCAACACAATATTTAGGCGCCGAATATAAATGCGGTTTGTTCACGCCCGCTCTAAAGCGAGTTAACTGACCGACGGCCGCATACAGGATAGTCTCCTTAAACGCCTTAACTGGTTTACAGTACTGAATGTGTTAATTGAATCATATGCCTATCTTTTAAGTCTACATAGGGCCTTAATATTCCCCTTTTCTTTTCTAAAATCTGTTTTATAACTAAAAATCTGATCTATTGTAAAACTGTTTCTTTTAAATCCTATTATGTCCTCAATACCGTACTTATGCGTGTATAGGCCCGCGTGCATGTATAAGCTGCATCCAAGTTTTGCAATAATAAGTTGGGAAAAAAAAATTGGTTTTATATTTTTGCTAAGAAGCAGTGCAAAAGATAAAAGTAGGCCTACACCATTTTATATCTGGCAATGTTGTAAATTCCAAAGTTTTTTTTTTGCCGACTATGTAACGGTACATTCAAATTGCGGCTCAGTTACTAACACAGGGATAAAAGGGACGGTCAGTTGGTAGGTGCGCTATCATTGTCATTCCTGTTCACTGTGGGTAAACACAGAGCAAGTTATACCTCCAAATTACAAGTGGTGCACTATGAAACAGAGCGTGCAAATATGACAGCACGAACAAAGTTTGATGTAGACAAAAAAACAAAAATGTGCGACGGTGAATCCAAGTAAAACATGCACTTGAAAACACATCACATCAAGAATCTTTCCACGGAAAGAAAATGAAATATCCACAGTTAGAAAGAGTTCTCCTGAATTGCGTATGGAAAACAAGGGTAGACAGATTTTCTGTATCAATTGAAATGATACAGCCAAGAATATGGAAATCCCGTGCAATGAATTTAAGGCAAGTTACGGCTAGGCAAGACGATATAAGACACGTCACAACCTTGTAATTTGGCAGCGTACATCAATAGTACAGAAACTTCCCGATATATATACCAGTTTTTTATGTATAAGCCGGTTTTATGTATAAGTCGGTTTCTTGATAGATTCATCAAACAGACCATATGAAAGGTCATAGTTTCCCAAACACTTGATATTATGATTATTAGGGTGGACTAGAAGCCACACCAAGTTTCAGGAAAATTGGTGATGGTCAGCGTGGATGACATTAAAAATTAAACCAGTTGAGATGGAATGACCCAATAATGTGTTTATATTATAAATTATAGAGTGTTTTGCCATTTAAAAAAAATAATTTATGTGGACTATCTGGCTAATGGCTGGCCTTTGTGATTTAGGGGTTATTTTTCTTGCCTCTGGCCCGAAGGATCACAGGTTCAAATCCAGCTAAAGTCAATGGATTTTTAAAGGATGAAAAGTAAGGTGCTAAATATGCAATTGTTAAAAGTGAGCTATATTCGAGCTGACTTGAAATATACTGTTCAAAATTTTCTAAAGGGTCTTTTGGGTTTTTTACAAGTACCTGAAACCCAAGCATATCAATAAATTGAAATTTGGGCCCTTCTGAACGGCTACTATTCTAACTGGAACTTATGTCTGCACTATTTAGAACTATGCTATTAACATTGCTATCTGATCTCCCTTCTACAACTTCCTCAAACTTCACTAATATTATTACTTACGTCGTCAGTTGATCCTTCTATTAAAACATCACTGAAAAAACTTGCATCTAACTAACTCACTGGCAGTATCGAAACCATAGGTTCATAACCTCTCAATACATCCCTATCCTGATGTAATGTTTTCCCATCATTCCCTGTATAATCTACTTCCTTTAAATCATGGTTAATGTTATTCTCCCACCTCATTCTTGGTCTGGGCGTTTTCCCCCTGTTTTCCTATAATACGGTTCCATGCATGTCTTTCATTCCCCATGAAAAAACTTGCATCACTGTCATTAATTTCATAATCAAAAATGTTTTTAATTAGATCCAAGACAACAGATTCTCTTAGAACACGCTGTTTTTCCTAGCCGACATCATGGATTCCAAACACTGTATAATATGAAATTTAACTAGTCGTACTCCGACAACACATAACGGTAAACTATTGAAGACTGAAAAAAATATGTTTCACAATACCTTACAACAGTCTGGAAAACAAATAAAGCCGTTCTACCTCTCCACACGCTACATAGTTTTGGTCTGGACTTGCGAGAAACTCCCTGACGTAATATTCCGTCATTGCCAATGTGAGTGGTGGCAGTGAAAAATTAAAGTGCCACTTGAGTAAGTCGCATTATTTGACAGCGTGGTGACAACAAGCAATTTCTCATTAAGTTCAAGCTTACTTTTCATCCCATTATTGAATAGACTCAAAAATGAAATAACTTGATTCCAGTAGATGAAGATGTGCTCTTTCTAATGGTACTGAAGAAAACAACATTTGAGATGACGTAATTCACATTATTGGAGCTTGAACATAGCTCACTTTTAACAATTGCACATTTGGCACCTTACTTTTCATGCCATAATTGAATGGGCTCAAAAATGGAATAAGTAGATTCTAGTAGATGAAGATGTGCTCTTTCTAATGGTACTTGTTATGAATACATAGAGTATTTTATATAGATATTTAATTATTTTATAGATTATTTTAGATTATTCAAATAAAAGTCTGTTGAAATAAAGTTCTAGATATGATATTTCAAAACATTCACAGAGTTCATAGAATTTTTTAATTAAATATGTATATAAAATACTCTACGTATTCATAACAGCGCTAAAGAAAACAACATTTGAGATGACGTAATTCATGTTATTTGAGATTGAACATAGCTCACTTTAATAATTGCATATGTTTATGATCTAGTATAATCCTAGATAAGTGGCTATGAATAAAGATGTTTGGGCAGTGAACTGTTTTAACCACCATTAACAAATTTACCAAATATTAGTCTCCATTTGCTTTCTTGTTCTTGAAATATTTGGCCCTAAAGAAGGACTAAAATTTGATATGACAGATTTTGTTAGGCACTTTGATCCATGCTGGTGACTCCTAAAGTGGATTTCCTTTCATCAGACTATGTTTTTTTTGGATTTAGGATAAAAAGTTATGCAAGACATAAAAATAAGAGGTCCCTACTTGAATTTACCTTGAAGTAACAAAGAGTTAAAAATTGAATGTTGTTCGGTTTTTTGATGGATTCATCAAACAGGCCTCCATATGAAAGGTCATAGTTTCCCAAACACTTGATATTATGATTTGAAATTTTGCAGAGGTTCATTTCTAATGAGGTTCCATACCTACACCAAGTTTCAGTGAAATTGAACATATTGAGCGTGGGGCACTAGACCAGGAATGACCCTATTGCATCTAGAAGAAGTTTACTCACTTCATAGAATACCGTACTTTACAGACTATAAGACTCACTTTTTTCTTTGAAAAATTGTCTCCAAAATTCAGGTGCATCTTATACTTAAAATTAATATAAAAATGTTCAGTGTTTGATTTAAATGGAACTCAATATGAATTCACATCAAAGGGAGCTTTAAAACAATCAAACAAGTGTGTCAGTGGATAAAAAAGTCATGGTCTAGAGTGAGAGAAGACATTATTATTAAATCTTTCAAGAAGTGCGGCATAAGTAACGCTCTTGATGGCAGTTAAGACCATCTTATATATGAGAAGGACAATGATAACAAAGAAGAAGAAGAAAATTCAAATGACAATTTTCAGTGATTTTGAAGATCAGACGGTTTTATAAACCAAGATTTTTTTTTTAGTCTGGCTTTACAATAAAATAATAAAAATGGTAAGAATGATATTTTTTAAAAATTCCTTAAAAATTAAGGTGCGCCTAATAGTTCATAAAATATGGTATTCTCCCCTCCACGAGACAAAAGATTTGAAAAGAGTTCTTCCAAATCCCAAAAAATTCTTACACTTAAGAAGTTTTTTAATTCATAATATAATTGCGTATTGTAAACTTATAGCTTCTTTTCTCTTTTCGAGGTCACATTCATAGGTTTTCTGTTTACTGTAAACTAATTGTTAATTCTGCTAGATCAAATTATCCTTAATAACAGCATCTGCTTAATGTTTTGGCTGGACAAGTGTAGTTGGCCCAGAAATAGGTAGGAACATTGCTTAAGGAAAATCAGCAGTATGTGTAACACAGGTGCTCGTCCCATGTAAGAGCAATGAGCCAAGAAAAACTGAAAAGGCAGTTTGCTTAAGGAAAACCAGACAGATGATCTGCATCCAGTTACAGTGAACTGCAGACACTGATTACTCTTACTAAAAATCCTGTGAGCCAGTACCAATGTTTCCATCATTGAGATGTATGAAATGAATAATAAAAATCCATGTTTCTTATTAAATTAATATTGAGAAGCTAAAGCTATTACTATGATAGAAATAAGTTAATTAATGAACACAAATTATTGTAAATCAATGGTAAAGAGAAAAATTTTTGCCTGAACCGGGAATCGAACCCCGAACCTTGAGCTTTCCGTGCTAATGCTCTGACCACTGAGCTAATCCAGACTTCATTCCCATTCAAGCACAAATCTTTCCTTTACCTTACTCTACTGATCCCACATTCAATTGCAATGAATCATAATTGCAATTAAATGTGGGACCAGTAGAGTAAGGTAAAGGAAGGATTTATGCTTGGATGGGAATGAAGTCTGGATTAGCTCAGTGGTCAGAGCATTAGCACGGAAAGCTAAACGTTCGGGGTTCGATTCCCAGTTCAGGCAAAAATTTCTCTCTTTACCATTGATTTACAATAATTCAATCCATGTTTGTACCGTTCATCCCAAGCAATTCCACCATCCAATTCCTTCATGAATCTTAAATAAAGTAAACATATGCAAGGAAATAATGTAACACACAGATGGCAAGTAAAAATTTCAATGTAATTATAATGGATAACATTTACAACAATATGATTCTGAATCTCTGTAATATTTACACAATCACTTTACAAATCACTTTAAATAAAAAACAGACTGCTATAATTAAACATTTATAGAAGATATTAATTGCTATAAAACTCAACAAATTTCATTTCCACAATGGAAACTGGAGTTTAATATAATACATTTAAAGATTTCAATGTAAAACAACAGAATAAACAATATTACATTCATGATTGGCTTCATTGTTCAAACATTCCTGCACATTTTCCCAATAAAATATTTCAAATAGTAATTTTATGCATAAGCAGTATTTCAAAATCAGTTTAAATACCAGTAAATTTCATTAATTTAATATAATAAATTTGGGAATTTTTACATTACGAGGTTTTCTTTCATTCATTTGATTCTTAAATTTCATTAAACTTATATTTGCAAAGAAATATATATTATATGTAAATAGTACAATACTATGACATTCCTTTCATTCTGACCAATATACAAGCACAAGCAATGCAAAATCAACATAGGAAGTGGTAATGATCAGTTGATACTTCCTCTTTCAGAAACATTCATTCTAAGGAGCGTGGCTAAAACAAAACTTTTTTTTTTAAGTTTCTATACATAAACTTGAAAACTGCTTATTTAATCCTGCAACATGAAAGCTTCAAAACACAAAAGAAGCTATTCATATAGTACTAGACTAAGAAGAGAATGTGAATTGATTGAGATCTGAGACAGTATGTCACTTTACAACTGGAAATTTCTAGTACACTGTCTTGGGGAACTGCATTCTTAAACTTCCTAACTGTATACCTGCCTATATATATATATTTCATTCAACTGAAATTAGAATAATGGAAATCCTGCCTATCTGTATTTCAGCCAACGGAAACTAGAACAATTCAAATCCTGGTTTCCTCTTTTTTATATAACATTCCTTCCCTCATCTGTATATATTTGTAATTTAAAGTAGTTTGAAAGAAATATTACAATGATGCTCTTTCTTACTAGACAACAAATTTACTTTACAAATGTTAATTTTGTAAAATCACCAATAAAGATTAATCTATAAAAGTGATGGTAAAAAAAAATAAATGTGTTGTCATATTTATAATATATATATACACTAGAAGTCCCGGCCACGCGTTGCTGTGGCTAAGGTATACGTTAAAAATTTAAATTAAGTTGCCAGATTACTTAAAACTAATACTTACACACGAAATTAATAATATTGAAAATAAAATAAACACTGAACACACTCAAATTATGAAATAATCAATACTTGTAATTCAATTGAAATTCGCGGTTGCAACAAAAAGCACAGCCATCTGGATCTCTCTTTGTTAAATAATAAACCAATTACCTTACCAAATCACCTTACACCGGCCATCTGTTAGAATCGTATGGAACTCACAGATAATTATAACTCTTTGTTAAATAATAAACAAATAATTTGCAATCAAAAATAATGTGACTATAAATTTAGTTATAAACTACCCTAAGTCTCAAGTTGGATCAAACTGTACACAGTGTGTGAAATTTTATTAAAATCGGTTCAGTAGTTTAGGATTCCATCGCGGACAAACAATGTGACACAAAATTTATATATATATATATATATATATATATATATACACAATAAGATGAGTCTGTTTTCATCTTTACCTCTCATAGAAGTTGAGTTTTTTTAGAACATGTTTCAAAATAAACTTTTTGTCGTATACACTTCACCACAGTAATTTCCTTAACATAGTTTCTTAAGATAAAATTTTTGAGTTAGAATTAAGATGACGACCAAGGAAGGCTGTTTTTGAACAAGTATCAGAAATTATAGGATGCCAAGATTATTAAAAAATTAACAAGCAAATAAATAAGTTTCAGTGAAAGACATTGTCTTTAAAAGATGCTTATAGTGATCACATCTTCCATAGGTACATCTGGTTACACTTCATGTATTATTACTCATGATATGTGACTTCATAACCACAAAACATGTTATTTTAAAAAATAATGAGGACATACATAGATTCACAATCACAAAGTACATCTGAATGTCGTAATGGGAAGTAAAACAGTGGATACAACATTTTGAATCAGGAAATACACTATGCTTCACATTACTTTAAGAAATACATTATCATAGCTACGGAGTGGATTTGATTTAAAAAACTTGAAAAATGATGAAATGCGGCAAGAATATCAAATTAAAATTGCTAATAGATTTGAAGTACTGAAATCTTCAGATGACAATGTGGCAAAACGAAGAAGAAACTGATATAAATAAAGAATGGGAGGCTATAAGAGATACTATTAAATTGTCAGCATCAGAAAGCATTGGTTACTTTGGAGCTATTTTTCTGATTGGTTGTCACTGGCATAAGTCATAGGTTTTATTCTCGTGTTATATAATGTCGGAATAAAACCTATGACTTACGCCAGTGACAACCAATCAGAAAAATAGCTCCAAAGTAACGGACCATGTAGAAAACATCACCACACAATACTCAACTATAAACAAGGACACGATTTCCGACATACAGCCAGTCTGCAGCCGACATTTGAAGAGTTAGGAGGTCAAGAACACGCAGAATCTCCTGAGGATGTCTACTGCAGTAGTAGACGAAACATTGAGTGTAAATAAAACCAGACCACGGCCATTTAGCCCAAATGACATAAGATACATGAATCAAAATACCTGCCGTGAAAGTCTACAATTTTACTATGTGGTTTTAATTATTATGAGTTAGTTTAGAAAATTACCGGCAAGAGAAAAAAATTGACAGTTGAATGATATATTTTGCGATACTGCAGTTCTGTGTTTAAAAAATAGATATATGATGTAAGAAGAATTCACGATTCATTTGATTCTTATTAAGAAAATCTCATAATGTTAAAATTCCCAAATTTATTATATTAAACTAGAAATTAATTGAGAATGAAGACAATATTCTTTCAGAAACTTGTAGATGAGAGAAAATAATGTGAAGTTAACTACTATTTGTATGTAAACCTTCCCTTATCTAACATCAATTCTATTCTAATCACTTCACATGAATGGAAAAATACTAATTTAAAAAAATCTCAAAATATGGTTGGTTGGTCGAGCACTTGGCAATGAAATCATTTGCTCTCTTGCACTCCAATATTTATCAAAAACATTCAAAATATTCTGTGGAAAGGTAGGTTTGCAGTTACTAAAGATGAGGTAGAATAAAAGACACTGTTTGACTTTCTCCAAATGAAAAAGCACACAGTGATGCAGGAATGTATTTGATTTCTATACTAAATACACATCTCTAGCAAGCACCATTTCATTTTGTCATTTCTTCACAGTTTAACAAACACAGCATTCATATGTAGGTGTTTTTAACTTTTCCTCATAATACAATTTGTTCTGCTTTTTTTTTTCTCGTACATACTGAAAACTTGGCGATTTTAACAATGTATTAGTAATTTTGTTTAGTTGTTTCTTGACTCACCTCATACTTCTTAACTTCCTCGCAGATCTAGATTTCGTCACTGTATTTGTGGCATTCTCAATGCTGTTCACGTTCACAACTGACGTCCAATGGTCTCCTTTCCTGCAGACTGACCTCAGGAGTCTGCAGGAGAGGAGACCATTGGACGTCAGTTGTGAACATGAACAGCATTGAGAATGTCACAAATACAGTGACGAAATCTAGATCTGCGAGGAAGTTAAGAAGTATGAGGTGAGTCAAGAAACAACTAAACAAAATTAAAATAAACCTCATAGTGTTATTTCCTACCTACATAACTTAATGTATTAGTAAATTTATCAATTAGATACAGCGTAAAGAAATATCTATTACTGAGAACTAAACACCATTCAAGACCTATGAGGACTATATTTGAACCTAGAGGCAAAAAGAAAGCAACCATGATAATGATATGTAAACCTGAATTAGAAAAATCTTATGAATGTGGTTAAGATTATGAAGATAAGACAAGAAGTAGCCTATGTCAAGACAGAAACAAGTGAAAGCATATTTTGAATTGATGATATGAATTAGCATTCACATTTCACAAGTTGGCCTTGATTGTATTTCCCTCTAGATCCAAAGTTTACAATTTTGATCTTGGCCAGGTTCAATCAAAATTTTTGGGTTAAAAAAATGTGAGGATGCAATTTCCTTTGGAGGGGAAGTTAGAAACTGTCGTATTGGATCAGTTGAATATTATTCTATGTTAATTCAATCCTAACACATCCAAAATCCAAAAATTTTACTTTCATTTCTAAAACTGAAATATACTTAGTTCAAGAGCAGAATTATGAACAAACTCTTTTCTTTTTAACAAAAAAAATTCAAATTGTACATCAAACTATTTTTTTCTATAATATTCAGATTTCCTTTCATCACTCTACAGAGTGGAAATAATATAAATATGCAGATCTCTTGTGGCAAAATATGATGGAAATGTTCTTGTGGTCTACAAGTTGCAAACATAAGATTTTATCAAAAAAAAAAGTATCCAAATTTTTATTGGTGCATTACTTATAGTGATGGTGAATATTGGACTGATTTTCACAGTACATAGCTGACATGAAACGAAACAATTTTTCCTTTGGTATTTTTTTTCAATAAAATACCTAGGTATATAACAAGCCCTTGCAATATTGCCAATTACCCATTATGTATTATCAATAAAAAATCATAAATTTATTATTGGAAACAACATTGTGAGGTTCTTCAATCATGAATGAGTCAATTCTATTTTATCTTACCTCATACTTCATGTTTTTCAAACATGGGAACTGCAGTTTTCTAAAGGGAAGCCTCTTGAAAAATGCAGTTGAAAAACTTGAAGTGTGAGATAAGATGAAATACGAATCGACTCATTCATAATCAATAAAAATGTTTATTTCAATTTGTTTCTTTTAATTTAATTTGTGCTAAAACAGACCATGAGATCAAAAAATAATAAAGGAAAATTTTGTCCTAACTCAAGTCCCATTGTACTATGTGAAAATCAGATAAATAACTTATCATTTATAAAACAATGTACTAACAGATTTCTGCACATGTTTTTTTAAAGAAAACAATAAATTTGTAACCCAAAGTGTATAAAACAATTTTAAAAAATACAAGTAACATTAAGTAAGTCAATGAAGAAGTAATTTAATGATTAAGTTATTTGGTCTGTATATTCTTACCTCTTATGGCTGTTTTTTTAACATATGTTACAAGATTTTGTTTAGTTGTTTCTTGACTCACCTCATACTTCTTAACTCCCTCGCAGATCTAGATTTCGTCACTGTATTTGTGACATTCTCAATGCTGTTCACGTTCACAACTGACGTCCAATGGTCTCCTCTCCTGCATACTCCTGAGGTCAGTCTGCAGGAGAGGAGACCATTGGACGTCAGTTGTGAACGTGAACAGCATTGAGAATGTCACAAATACAGTGACAAAATCTAGATCTGCGAGGGAGTTAAGAAGTATGAGGTGAGTCAAAAAACAACTAAACAAAATTAAAATAAAACTCATAGTGTTATTTCCTACCTACATAACTTAATAGGGGCACGCCATAGCGTAGTGGTTAAGGCACTGAGCTACAAGCCAGAGGGTCGAGGGTTCAAGTCCCGTTGGGGTCAGGATTTTTAAACTGACCCAAACCCTCTGGCGGCACTATGGCCCTGGGGTCGACTCAGCCTCTAACTGAAATGAGTACCAGACGCTTGTTCTGGGGTAAAGGCGGCCGTCACGCAGGGCTGACAACCCGGCTGACATAAAAAGTGCCGATTGTCTAGAAAAAGTGGGAGCCTTAACCTCCTACTACCCCAAGGGCCTCCTGAGGCCTGTTGTGGGATCACTTTACTTACTTTACATAACTTAATATGTTACAAGGCTTCTTAGCCCCATCTTCAGCTCTTTAGCTCTTACAGCTGTAAGAGCTTGAAGATGGGGCTAACAAGCCTTGAAACATATGTTCAACAAAAACAACCATTAGAGATAAGAATATACAGACCAAATAACTTAATTAATATACATAACATTTTGATTATGTATACCAAAAGAAATTCATGCTTGAAATATGTGCACTTACATTACATGATCCTGTATTTAAGTTTTTTTTATATACTCCTTATATAAGTTATATATACTCCTTATATAAGTTATATATACTCCTTATATAAGTTATATATACTCCTTATATAAGTTATATATACTCCTTATATAAGTTATATATCATAAAATAACTTATAAAAAGTTAACACTTAGGAAACTGTTAAATTTATAAAGTTAGATTTGAAACTTGGGGATATGCACATTTGTAATTAAATTCAGGAAAATGGCAGGAATGCATTTTTCTACATTTTCACAATCCACCTCTTCTCTGTGAATATTTCATATTGTGAATTAGATTTGGGCAGTTTCAAAACCCAACAGTGTATCTTCACTTCTCCATATTATATACCCAGTTCCACACATGTCTTCATACAGTTCCTTTCAATTATACATGATTGAACAATTGGAAATGAAGTACTTGTAGTAAAACACCTGTCCTTGTAGTCACTACGTTAACGGAGAGGAAATGAGTACAGTAGGTTTTAATTAAATAACTAAGTTCTTATACAAGATAATAAATAAATTTGTATCCATGAATATATTTTTTAACAGTGAGACAAAATGATACCATTGAGTGGATAAGAAATTATTTATCATCATATATGATACCCAATTATATCAGATTAACGTTCTTGGATTTCATGTAGATAATATTGAAAACTGTACATCTAATTAAAACTTTAATCAAATTCTAGTTGAGAATTATAATTATTCTTCACTGAAACACGTCCAAGGTGAGAAAAAATTTGAGATGAGTATATTTCAGATTCAAGTACTTAATTAAAAAATCTCATTGGTTGCGGAGGACTAGTGGTTATGCTCCTTGCCTCTGATCCTAATATAATTTGTCCATCATTAAGATGTTTAAAAACGAATAATATGAACACTGAAAGAAGCACTACTGGCTTTATAAGTAATGTTTAAATTCCCAATAAAAAGTCTTCTTAATAAAGAAGCCACCATTTGCAAAAATCATAGCAACGGCTCATAGCATTTGGGGTTAGTGAATTAACTATGTATAAGAGAAAAATACGCGTTTAGATTGGAGGCCTAGGTAGCTCAGATGGAAGAGCATTGACATAGAGAGTCAAAGGTCCTGGGTTCAAACCCTGGTCTAGGCATTTTTTTTTTCAAATATAAAAAAAAGTGTGTCCTCACTTGATTCATAAGGAGTAGCTGATTAACCATTATGAGAAATGGACTGACAAGGACAGGTTCCATGACTTCAACTCTTCAGTGTCGAAGCAGAATGTTTAAATATTAGGTCAAGTCTTTTTAACACTCACATTAAAAGTGGTCTACTAACACAGACACACTATTAGATCCAACAGACGTGGCTGGCCCTCCTGAATCGATAGCAACACTCTGCCAACTAGACGGTCGCCCCAACTGCCCATTACTTGTTTCACCAGACTTTAGTGCAAAACTTCTAGGTCTAGGATTTGAATCTACTGTTTGTTCAGGAGGTTCAAACGTTGCCCAATGAGGAAGGCGAAGTTCAACTGGACAGCAGAACTTAAGGCCATGTGGTCCACATAGCACCAATGGACTCAGTAAGGTTTCACCTAAAACAAGTTAAACCATATGTAAACAAGAGGCAGAAATTTCATTTGAATATAAAAAATGTTATACTATAAAATGGAACAACCCACCAAAATCTTGGGACAATATTTTTCTAATCCTCATTTACAACATAAAATTCTGTTACTCCCATTTTTTAAATAAACTCAAATAAGTTCAAAAAAAAAAAACAAAACAAATAAGAACAAACAATTCCCAATTCCTTGCAGAGAGGCATGTAGCTTAGAGAACAAGGCATCTCAATATGGACTGAACACCCATGCCAGACTGGTCCTAAGGACCAGTTTAGTCACCTATAAAAATATCTACAAAAAATTTTCCTCACATTATTGACCTAAACATCTTATTAATAAGATACTGGTATCTTACTCAACTACTATTACTTAAATTAAGGTAGAATTTTTTATCACTTACCTCATATGAGTGATAAAAAATTCTACCTTAATGAATATACCTCAGTGAGAATTCCTAAAATAAGTAGTTACTATTACTTATTATCCCAGTTCAGGCATTAATTTTTCTTTACAAATTAATATTTGTCCATCATTATGAATATTAAAATTTAGTTATAACTTTGAAATTACTAAGTTATACAGGTAGGAAATAACACTATGAGGTTTATTTTAATTTGTTGAGTTGTTTTTGACTCTTCTCATACTTAACTCCCTTGCAAACTCAAGTTTGTTCACTGCATTTGTGACATTCTCAATGCTGTATCACATTCACAACTGACGTCCTACAGCCTCCTCTCCTGCAAACTGACCTCTGCGCCACCTGATGGCTGACTGAAGAACTTCCAAATCAATCCCCTCTCTTTATCACCGGGTATTTCAAAATTCATAGTTATGTTTTTATTCTTGCATACGTAATTTTTTTCCCAAATTGTGAGTTCCTTCGGTTTTCCAATTGTTTAAGTAATTTTGTTTTGGTTTCTATTCTGTGTTTTTAGACCTTAAATTGATCAGGAATGAAGAAAAAAAGAAAATAGAATTTGGAATCTACAGAAAAGAAACTCACATTGATAATTACATAAAAGCTACAGGATTTAACTTTTTTGCACAAACAGGCAGTATTTAATAGTTTAACACACAGATTTGTAAACATTCCCATGATCAAAGAAAATTTCAATAAAGAGAAAAAAACTCATAATAAAAATTGCAAAGGATAATGGATTTCAAGAAAAGATGATACACAAGAAAATAAATAAATTCAAGGAACAAAAAAGATTAAATGAAAGTACTCTTCAGACAGATAAAGAAATTAGTAAAAAATTCAGGAAATTCACATACCACCCCTTAGTATTTAACAACTTTTAAAAAATCTTCAACAAATTCAACATTAATTAGCACCGAAAAACGATTATAGTTTGGGTAATTTAACAAAAACCAACAAAAATGAAAAGATTGAAGACTGCAAAAAATCAGGAATTTATCAAATTAATTGTAAAGATTGTGAAAGGATATACATAGGAAAAACAAAAAGGAATTTAAATACAAGATTAAAGGAACACCTCAGAAATGTTAAAAATGGAGAAACGAGAAACAGAAAAATCTGCAATAGCTGCAGATGCCTGGTCAGAAAAACACAGAATAGAAACCAAAACAAAATTACTTAAACAATTGGAAAAACCGAAGGAACTCACAATTTGCAAAAAAATTTACATATGCAAGAATAAAAACATAACTATGAATTTTGAAATACCCGGTGATAAGGAGAGGGGATTGATTAGGAAGTTCGTCGGTCAGCCATCAGATGGCGCAAAGGTAAGTCTGCAGGAGAGGAGACCGTTGGACGTCAGTTGTGAACGTGACACAGCATTGAGAATGTCACAAATACAGTGAAGAAACTCGAGTCTGTGAGGGAGTTAAAAGTATGAGGTGAGTCAAAAACAACAACATAAATTTGAAATTACTATAATTTATTGATTAAATTACTTTGTAACATTGTATGCACATTAAAACTAAACTCCAGGTCTCTCTCATCCACATGTGCCAGTATAGGGGTGACATGTCAAGTTCCCCACTTGGGTTTTCTCAACCTGGAACTACTATTTGTAATAGCTACCCAATATACTCATTATAGGTGCATGGACAGCAGTCCCATGCTGGCCAAAATTCCAGGAGAAAATTTCTTGGACTCGAACCAGCACATGTCCCATAGCTCTGCCTTAGACCACTTGGCTATGGTGCAGGACATATTTACATTAGTTGTGTAAAACAAAAACAATAAATAAATTAAATTAAAAAATTGTAACAAAATGAAGTTATTGAATAATAGCCTTTAACACATTGAAAACTGGATATTTACCTTAAATATCTAAATCTGAAACTAAATATTAGAGAGGTTTAAAGAGATCTGATGATATGTTGAATTATTTTGCCACTTACAATAAACACTGAATAGTAAATATGACCCTAATAATTAAGGTTGTTATGAAGAAGCAGAAAAGATAACATCCAAATAGTTCTCACAACATGCAGTAGCATTTATTAAGAAAACAACATGTTATTGGTAACATTGATATATTATTTTGTTAATACAGTAAAACTTGTTTCGAACAAATTTATTGGTCCCGGCGAAATAATAGTAATTTTACATGTATTAATTTTGCATAAAACTGAATCTGTCCAACGCGGAAACAGAAGGATATATCTACACAATTCATGAAAAAAAATATAAAGTGGAAAGACAGAGAAATAAATTAGTTTCCACTTCATTGAATTCCCATTATGCCAAAAAAATAAGGAATCATTCCTGCCGCTGGGTGAAGTAGAGATTCTACCTGTACCTGAAAATTTATTTCAGCCTCACTGCTCACTTGTAATGTGAATTACAGATACCTGTCTTACAAATAACCATTGCACTGTAAAATCTGAAATTAGTTTAAGCTCTGAGACCGATCTTTCACAGGTAGCGTTCTGAATTTACGGAATAAAGATGGCTAAAATGTATGTATCATTGTCGTTAAACGACAAAAATAAAGTTAGTGAAGATAAATCTCCAAATTTCCAGACCGATGCTCCAAGTCAAGCTCTAGCTGTTGCTACATCCCTAGGGAATAACGATTTCAAGGAATCTTCAGGTTGGCTGTGGACAGTTTTTAAAAGACAACACAATGTAGTGTGCAATGAAATTTGCGGGGAATCAAATAATGTGGACGAAAGTGTAGTTAGTGAGCAGAAACCAAAACTGCATACTTGAATTTCAGGAGACATAATATTTAATTTTAGGAAGTTATATTTTGAGGTTATTTTAATTATATTATTTTTGGTCTGGACATCTTACCTCAATATTAATGTTGATTTGTTCTTGAACATGTTTCAAAACAATTCTGTTTTATCTTCAGCTAAAGCTGAAGATAAAACAGAATTGTTTTGAAACATGTTCAAGAACAAATCAACATTAATATTGAGGTAAGATGTCCAGACCAAAAATAATATAATTAATTCAGGAGACATTTTTAACACTGACAAAACAGGACAGATTTTTCGTGCGTTACCATCGAAGTTGTTCATACATACTATACTTCACTTTTCAAATGCAGTGGAACTACAATTAATACAAGGTACGTTATACAGCACTCTATAATCTAATATTATTAATAAGTTTTAGTTTTTTTTATAATGCAGAATTTTGTCTAATGTGGAAAAAAAAATGGTCCCATGTGATTCTGGTTTGAGCAAGTTTTACTGTAATAGCAATGTTGAAGCAATGTGTTAAATATTACTATATGTTAATAATAATGGAAAAGAAAATTATAACATTTAAATTGTACCGTATATTTCCGAATGTAAGGCACACTTTTAACCAAATTAATGGGTCTTCATAATTAGGGTGGACCTTGTATTCATATGCTTTACATTCACATATAAATTATAACATTTTTGGTTATGGTCAGTCTCCATCTTAGGTCATTTGTTTCTGCAATACCAAACTTACAACAAGCATTTCGCTTTCCATATTTTTCAGTGTGTCAGATAATTTTTCTTTTTAAACTCACATCAAAATACATTCATTTGGTTAGTATTCTTTCCATTACAAGCAGCCTTAACGTTGCATACTCACTTCTTACTATTTTTTTTCTTTTCTATTATTAGGTACCAGTAACTTAATTCTTATTGTTGTTCTCAGGAAGTATTTCCAACAATGCATGCTTGATAGAGATTAACTATTTTTCTTTTCTGTCGTACATCTCTGATTTTGAAATTGACCTTATATTCATTTTTTTTTTTTTACTTCTTACACCTTGATTTTGCCTTACATTTGGACATATACGGAAATTATAGGTACTGTAAAAAATATGCCATATGATGGTATTCTTTTCAAATTTTCAAAAAAGAAAATTCAAATCAGTATTGTAGATCTTTATGTGCAACGAAAAATAGAGAATTGCTTTCTGGTATCAAGTATGGGGGGGGGGGGATTTTATGTCCTCTAGAATTGCTACAGTAGTAATAAAGGGATTCTTATAATTTCATTATAGTCTTGCAAAACATTCAATTTAACTTATAAATTGAGTCATGTAAATTACAAATTACCTCATAGTGTTACTTCCGATTATAATTTTGATTAAATTCAATTCAATATTTGTTGTTCTTATCCGGCCTAAGAGATTGACAATGAAAAATAGAGAATTGCTTGTTGGGTTAAGTATGATAGTGTTTTCTGTGTTCCTGAACTGTTACAGTAGCCATATAGGGTTATAATTCATATGGGAACTTTAAATCAGACTAAAGCGATCTTCTTCTGTTAAGAAGCTATGCTGAAAGCATTAACAATGTGAAGAATATTTTTCTCGTCAAAGTAATAACAAGGTGAAAAAATATTCAAGAAAATAGGATATGCATATAATATCATCTCACACTTTAAATAATAATTTATTTATAATCATGATTACAAATAAATAAATGTTATCTCAGTCAAAACATAAATTTATTAAGTCGACGTTTCAATCTCCTTATGTGGGATCATTTTCAAGACATGGTTGTTTATAAATTTATAATACATAGTTACCATCACTAACAAGGAAAGTACTTGGGCTCGAACAAACATATCTGTATGAAAGTTTGGTTACAGGACCATTACGTACCTCCCAATGTGCTGGTGGGTGTCCTTTTTCTGCAAAACTCTGCAATCATGTTCTAGATATCGCTGTAGATATCATTGTAGAAGCCATACACAATGCAGATATCTTAACTATAAATGTAAATGGGAACTTTCAATAAAATGCTCACAGCAATATGAATGACTGCAAAACGCACAGTGAAGAAAAGCAATTTGATTGCATGTCATATTTGCACATTCTGTAATATCAGTGTTCAACGCCACGTCAATTATACTTTTGAAGTTGTCCACTGGTTCACCAATATCGTAGCCAGCGTTCTGCCACGCGTAACGAAGCATTGGTCTATATACTCCTGCAGATAACTGACACAATGCAAATTCACGATAAAGAATCTGTCATGCAATTTTGGCTGCATATTACTGGAACATAGTTTAATAAAGTCTGTTATTCTCTTGATATATATATATATATATTATATTGCCTGAAGAGGTTGTGCATATTTTGTAGTTTTAGGTGGAATGATTTTTAAATATACATCTTTTCCGCCAGTTGCTTCCAGTAATACTTGTTCATCCTTATGTCCAGACCAGGAGTCACAAAGTACTAATGACTTTCTCGACAAATTTGGATTCAAAACTGACAGAAAAAGTCTTCAGATGTTGTTTCGTCATCTTCCCACTCACGCTTGCATCTACAAAGACATTTGGAGGGCACCGAGTTTCTATATTCCTTGACACAAGGGGTCCAAACTTTCCACTAGGTTCTTGGGAGCAAATATAGAGTTTGTCTGCCAATCGTCCTTTCATTCATATAGCAACATCGATCGTGTAACTATTTGTTGCACTGTTAACTGTTTGTTGCAACATCGAGACAGTGTTTCTCTCCCCTTCCATGGATAGCGTTCTGTCAGAAGTAAGTTCACAGTTGAACTGACTGATCACAGTTCCATACAGAACTAATTTTGATTTTTTCTGTCGTGATATGCTCAGCAACAAATGTTTGAGCTCCTTGAATCAGCTCTTCTTTATCACCCTTATCTTTTCATGCTTGGTGCATAGTGATATGGCGTGATGTTATCCTAAACTCCTTTTTTCAAATTAGTACTAAATCCTAGTGAAGCTGTAAAATTTGTACACCCGAGATTTCTGGCTACCTCCAATGCCCAATGTTGTAAATGCCAATAATGAACGACGGAACCACAATCTCACGCTTCATCGTCATCATCACTGTAGTGATATATAACTTCAGTAATACATAGGTCGCTGGTTCAAATCTGGCCTGGAGGATTTTTTTTTCGAAGAGTATTAAGCAATTAAATTTTTATGGGATTCCGGTTCATGACAATCAATTAAACTTAAAATTAAAAAAATAAATAATAGTTTAAAAAAACTATAACAACATGCTTTATTAGAAAACCAAACTAAAAAATGAAAAATAATTTTAATTTCCAACACGCTTGGGTAAAATTAAAGTGGTCAACAAAAAAAAATCATCTCCAACACATCTAGAATAAAACTAGAGTTATCTACAAAAAAAATAATTTTACCATCAAAAGCGTGGGGTGCTTTTTATGTTTTTATGTTTTTTTCTTAGAGACTTTACTTTTACCAATATCTGTTAATTATCAAATATATTAATTGATACAGAGCACCCCACACTTTTGTCGGTAAAATTATATTTTTTGTAGATAACTCTAGTTTTATTCTAGATGTGTTGGAGATGATTTTTTTGTTGACCATTTTAATTTTATCCCAAGCGTGTTGGAAATTTAAATTATTTTTAATTATTTAGTTCAGTTTTGTAATAAAGCGTGTTGTTTTAGTTTTTTTTAAACTATTATTTATTGGTAATTATTTTGTTTATGTAAAATTTTTATGTCATTCCATTTCATTTTATGATTTTGATTAATTATATGCTCACTGATTACTGAAAGTTCTGCACCTGGTCTACTGATACTGATTTTATGTTCATCAATTCTTTTTCTTATAAATCTTTTTGTTTGGCCTACATAAGACTTTTCACAATCACATTGGATTTTGTATATAACATCTGTCGATTTACAAGTATCGATTTTGTCTTTATCAGTTTTTATTAAATTTCCTTCAAGTTTATTACGAACACTATGAGCAAAAACAAATTTGAATGGTTTCAATTTCTTTTCCAGTCCTTCATTTAAACCTTTTCCATCAGGTAATTTCAAGTGTTGTTCAAGATCTAGACTTATTGTATCTAATTCCACAGATGTTTTTCTACCTTCCAATATTTTTAATCTTCTCTTAATTTGTTGATTAATAAACTCTTGTGGATAATAATTTTCCATCAAAATATGTTTAACCAATTCAATGTTTTGTTTATGGAATATGTTATTGGAAAGTAATATCGTTCTGTCAATTAAGCCATAAATTAAGATGTAGATCTTCTCCCATATTGTAAGTTCCTTAGATTTATCTAACTGTTTCAGTAATTTGGCCTTTGTTTTGATTCTGTGTTTTTCTGACCATGAATATGCAGCTACTCCAGACTTTCCTATTTCCCCATTTTTAACTTTTCTAAAGTGTTCTTTCAATCTTGTATTGAAGTTCCTTTTTTGTTTTTCCTATGTATATATTTTCACTATCTTTATTTATTTATAATTTATTTGTAATTAACCCTCTGCCTGCCGTCCAACATAACACAGTACACTACTCCCCCCCTACATTACAAAATATGTTTTTTTATTTCTTCTTAACAATGTTTATACCAATAAAAAGTTATACCAGAAGCTAAATCTTTAATTCTCGAGCATGAATGTTCACTTTCTTCTTTTGTAAGACCCAAATCGTTTAATTTTGATTAATTGATAGCATGGGATTGTTGTTTTTGATTGTAGGGACAAACTGAAATCCTCTTCTGTGCTGGAGGTGGAAGGAGTGCTGGTACTACGCTCTTGTAATGATGTTGTTGGTGTTGGTATTGGAATTGTAATATCTGGCCGATGTGCCGGCAGCTTATTGCTTCCGCAGCTTTCACCAGAAACTGTCTAATGTAACCACGAAGGGGTCACAGGATGAACCTACCCTCATAATGACAAACTACTATGATTAAAATCAGTGATTATATTTTAAAATTGTTTTATATTTTAGGCATTTACATATTTTAATACAGCACATCGCACACAAGTGATGGACTGCACGCTCCAATTTTTTGTGTTAAAAATTGAATTGTGCAAAATCTGTATATGATACACAAAAACTAGTGACAGTTCCATTATCAGGGTATTTGACTTTACTTATTTGCATTAAAATATCTCATGCCGCAAAATCTTCACAGGTCTGTGTAATTATATTAAAGCAACAGGTTTCAAGCATGTTGCACATAAACAGGCAGTCATTAATAATTTAACATAAGGACTTGTGACCATTCCCATGAGCAGAACACATTTTAATATAGGGAAAAAAAACACATTAAAAATAGCAAAAGAGAATGGTTTTGACAAAAATATGATTCATAAGAAAATAGATAAACTCAAGAAACAAAAAAGTGATAAATGAAAGTACTCTTCAAACAGATAAAGAAATTGGTAAAAAATTCAGGAAATATACATACAGTAAAACTTGCTCAAACTAGAATCCCATGGGACCTATTTTGTTTCTGTATTAGACAAAATTCCACATTATAAAAAGAAACTAAAACTTATTAATAATCTTAGATTATAGAATACGACCGTGTATGTGTTTGCACGCACCTTGGAATAATTATAGTTCAGCTGTCGTTGAAAAGTGAAGTATAGTATGTACGAGCAACTTCGACGGTAATGCACAAAAAAACTGACACTTTTGTCAGTGTTAAAAATGTCTCTTAGGCGCGTGTCCTGGAATTAGAGCATGTAGTTTCGGTTTCCTCTCACTAACTACACTTCTGTCTACATCCTTAGATTCCCCACAATATTGTGTCTGCCCAGTCAACCCTAAGATGCCTTGAAATTAATCCCTAGAGATTTAGCAACAGCTAGAGCTTGACTTTGGAGCATCGATCTGGAAATTTGGAGATTTTTGATCGTGCACTTGTAAAACACTGCCACATTATTCCGTCGTTGATTTCTTTATTTCCTTTTTTTTCTTCCTCATCATTTGACCATTTCCTTGCATCCATTTTCATTCTAGATTACTTTTTCTTTGTGTTTTAGAGTCTCATAAACTTGATTTTTTCCATATTTAAATTTAGTCATTATTTCGTGCACTGAGTTTTTTTTTTCTTTAGTTTCACTTTTTCATTTAATGGCAATGATACCTACGTTTTAGTCATCTTTATTCCGTAAATTCAGAATGCTACTTGTCAAAAATCGGTCTCAGAACTTAAACTAATTTAAGATTTTACAGTGCAGTAGTTATTTGTAAGACAGGTACAGTACCTGTATTTCATATAATGGGTGTGCAGTGAGGCTGAAAGAAAATTTCAGGTACAAGTTCACCAACGGGAATTCAATGAAGTGGAAACTAATTTATTTCTCTCTCTTCTTTCCGCTTTATAGAATTTTTTCGTGAATTCTGTAGAAGTATCCTTCCGTTTCCGCATTGGACAGATTCCGTTTTATGCAAAATAAATACAGGTAAAATTACTATTATTTTGCCGGGACCAATAATTTGTTCACATTGGACAGATTTCCGCATTATTCATGCTCCGGATTAAACAAGTTTTACTGTACCATCCTTTAGTAATTAATAATTTTTTTTTTTAATTTTCAGCAAATTTAACATTAAATTAGCTCCAGAAAATGATTACAGTTTGGATAAATTGATTAAAACCGACAAAAATGAAAAGATTGATGATGGCAACAAATCAGGTATTTATCAAACTGATTGTAAAGATTGAGAAAATATATACATAGGAAAAACAAAAAGGAACTTGAATACAAGATTGAAAGAATACCTTAGAAAATGTTCAAAATGGAGAAATAGGAAAAAAGTCTGCAATAACTGCACATGCATGGTCAGAATAACACAGAATTGAATGAAAGGCCAAATTATTGAAACAGTTAGAAAAATCTAAAGAACTCACAATTTGAGAGAAGATTTACTTCCACAAGAATAAGGAGAAGACTATGAATTTTGAAATTCCTGGGAAAGGGAAAAAAATTTGATTTGGAAGTTCATCGGTCAGCTAACAGAGGGAGTAGAAATCAACCTATAGGATGACAACCGCAAACATAACAGTTAGAATGCATTAACAATGCCGCATAGATGTGACGAAACTATAGTCTTGCAGAATATAAAAAAAATATGAGGTGAGTCAAAATAACTAACTCATAACAATATTTTTTATAAAATAAAGTAAATCAAATTATTCTATAAATTGTTCAGTGTAAACAAAAACTTTAAGAATAATTTGATTTTTAAAAAACGTCCATGCTTTTCCGAAGTCTGTTGGTTGTTCTTGTATTAGATAAAGTTTTTTCTGATAGTGCACAAAGAACAACATCATAACTTACAAATGAGTGACTTATCAAAGTTAATCAACAACTGAGATTACTAAAATTTACTTAAATTTGTAAAAGGTACTAACTTACCACTTTTAAAACTTGTTGACAGATAGGAATAATGAGTTTCTTGCTCTTTCTGCTAAAAAGGAATAATGAGTTTCTTGCTCTTTCTGCTAAGGACAATTCATTTTCACAATTTATTTCTTATCACTGTATTATCCACCAGGAAGCTTTATGTGCAAAAGTTTTGAATTACCTCAATATTAATGTTGATTTGTTCTTGAACATGTTTCGATTATATTATAATCATAATTAAAATAACCTCAAAATATCACTTCCTAAAATAAAATATTAAAAGTTTTGAAGTTTGGCCATGTCATGAAAGTAGTAATCCCTGTGATAAATTTCATCAAGTCGTCTTCTTATATTTGAAAGAAAAATTTTCACGTAGAGCGAGACATGAACCCGGGACCTTTGGCTTTCTGGGCCAAATGCTCTACCAATTGAGCTACCAAGGCGAGTTGCAATCCAGACACAAATTTTTTTCTTATATACGTTGTAATTCCCTCGTGCCAAATAATTTTTCTCTTCAAATATAATTTATCCTTTAGTGAGATGTGTTAAATTAATAATAAAAACATCAAGTCTTCTACTCGTCATAGATTTGTTCAGAAATCTTTTGAATTTGTCACATGCTGTACATGGTGATGTAATTCTTCATGCAGACGTAAGGTGGCTTAGTAGGGGGAAAACACTGGAACGATTCTGCTGTCTTCTCAGTGAGATTAGGGACTTTCTGAGATCAACTTCCAGGTAATATTATCAGGAACTTGATACGACATCATAGCTTTCTTGGCAGATATCACCTCAAAATTAATAGCGTTAAATATTGATCAACATTTTTTAAATTCATATTAAAGCACCATTGAGGTTATGTTCAGTTCCAGTAGATGAAACATTATTTTCGAAAGGCTCCATATTAGAATAACTTAAGAAGTTTAATAATTTAATTGAAGACCACTGACTTACCAGGTAAAAATTATATAGTTAAATATCGAATTACAAAGGAAAGATCATAATATTTCAGGCATGATTAATGCTTTTCAAAGGAAACTCAAACTTTGGTTTTCACATTTAAACAAGAATTTCCTTTCACACTTTCCAACTTTGAAATCTAATATGGAAACATTAAAGTGCAGTGAATGTTATCCTCCATCTTTTGCTCAGCATCTTGAAAACCTTGTGATGGAATTTGATAACAGGTTTAGTCAGTTTTCAACACTTAAACCAGTGATAATGTTTATCAATAATACATTTGCTTTTGTTGACTTAGTGAGCTTTGTGGGAGTGTTTGTGAAATATTCAGAAAGTACAAACTTCCAGAATTAGAAATAGAATTTTATCGGCCACAGTGGACTAGGTTATGTTCCTTGTCTCTGGTCCCGGGTTCAATCCCGGCCGGGGTCGATGGATTTTTTAGGATGGAAAAATCCGAGGAGCAAGTCCTCTGGGAAGGACTTTAGGCCACATGTCCTGAGTCTGAAGATTTTCAGGATTGTAAAAGATCCTTCAGCCTGAATGAAAAGGCCTCTAAGCAAAATTTACCGAATTTTCCCATCCTAGTACTACCTTGGTTTCCTAAATGTCAGTATGAGGCAGAACGCTGACCACGGACCACTCAAATGACATCTATATGAAAACAAGTGTAACTAAATTAGTATGGTTCAGATTCTTCCCTGTAGGGGGAGAGCGCCTAAATCTCTGTTAAGGGAAACATGGGCTTACAAGAAGAAATAGAATTTTAAATATTCAAGAAGACTTGTCTTTAAAATCCTCCTATGCAACTTGCAGCAATTACTGGACTCTAGTGGACATGAATAAATATCCCATTGTCATTAGTGTTGTTCTGCAAATTTATCCTTGTTTTGTTTGGACATATCTTTGCGAAGTCACATTTTCATCTATGAGCATCATCAAAAATAAATACAGATCCCGCCTGAATGACTCGCATTTGGATGACACATTAAGGACAAGCCTGTTCCAGCTACACACTAGACTTTTCTCATCTAGCAGCGAACAAGGAACTAATTATGTAAGTTAAATATTATTTGTACATCAAAAGAGAAATTGTCACTTTAAAATGTTTTCATTGCATTATTATCATTATAATTATTACAATTATTTTTAGTAGTAGTAGTTGTTAAATTAATATTGAGAAACTAAAGATATTACTATGATAGAAATAAGTAAATTAATGAACACAATTAAATTATTATAAATCAATGGTAAAGAGAAAAATTTTTGACTGAACCAGGAATCGAACCCCGAACCTTTAGCTTTCCGTGCTAATGCTCTGTCCACTGAGCTAATCCAGGCTTCATTCCCATCCAAGCAGAAATCCTTCCTTTACCTTATTCTACTGGTCCCACATTCAATTGCAATGAATCATCATTCACAAATACACAATGAATGGCTTCTACCTGAAGAAGACATGAAAGAACTCCACACAGCTATAGCATTATTTATTAAATTAATATTGAGAAGCTAAAGCTATTACTATGTTAGAAATAAGTAAATTAATGAACAGAATTAAATTATTGTAAATGAATGGTAAAGAGAAAAATTTTTGCCTTCTTCAGGTAGAAGCCATTCATTGTGTATTTGTGAATGATGATTCATTGCAATTGAATGTGGGACCAGTAGAGTAAGGTACAGGAAGGATTTCTGCTTGGATGGGAATGAAGCCTGGATTAGCTCAGTGGACAGAGCATTAGCACGGAAAGCTAAAGGTTTGGGGTTCGATTCCCAGTTCAGGCAAACATTTTTCTCTTTACCATTGATTTACAATAATTTACTAGTAATTATCTTAGCAGCAGTAGTAGTAGTAGTCATAGCAGTAGGCTAGTATGGCAGTGATAATAGTAGTGGAATTGTTACTTGGTGCCCGCACTTCCATAGACATCAGTCAGATGTGTCCTAGTACACAAGAAAGTTGGACAGCACTGGCTTAGATTGAAGGAAATAGAAAATGGGAACACAGAAGCAATGTCAATTGTAATAACATGTAAAATAATAATAATAAATAAAAAATGTCGCTTATACACTGACAGATTTAGCAACTACTTGATATGAGAAATAATAAAATCCAGTTAAGACAAATAAAACTGAGGTAGAGGGATTTATCACACTAACTACACGATTCTTCAATTGCTCTTGGCTTTGAGCTGTCATGCCAAAGATTTATTTTTGTTTTATCCTATTTATTTTCTAGTTATTTTTCTCATTCCAGAACTGTAGTTGAAGATTTTACAAAAAAATCTGATTCAATGAAAATAAATTTAAACTTTTAATAACAGAAAAAATTGATAACATATTTTCCTTGCCATTCCCAAAATTAGCACAAATGAAATTTCAGTATTTTCTGCACATAATACAAAGTTTGAACGATACATGTATCCATTGTTACAATTAGGCATAGTTTTCAGCAACTTCTATAAAATAAATTGTGTAAGATTTTATAATACATGTTAAGAACCAAAGGTAAGATATGAATGCAGGATTTCAAGCCACCAAAAAGCAAAACACAATATAAATAGGATGTACAATATAAATTATATAACTTCTTTACAAATTTAACTTTTTTACTATAATAAATATTTGACAAACTAAATCAAAGATTTATTGATGTTAACTACAAAACAATATAAGAAAGTTCTGTGATTCATTATTTCAGTGAGTCAATATTCTACTCAGAAATAAATTATAGAAATAAGAACATAAAACAAATTTTATTCTACTTGCTCATTTCTATAAATGAATTAGACATGAATAATTTCATTAAATCATATCTCAGTCTCATCTAAAAGAAAACATAAAACCAGACTGTTAGAAAGGCTGACAATTTTTTTTAAGTTCATGCTTCAATTTACATACAAATATATAAAAATGAATGGGTTTGGATGCAAATATCTACTTGTTCTACTACACAACTACTGATGCATGCCTTAATGGCCAAACAAGCATCTTACCTTTCTCCTGATCGAGGGGGGGTAACATGGAAGTGTCACGGCATACCTTGAAGTAGATTTCTTGTTGAGAGCCTTTCGGGAGAGCTCCAGGAGGGATAATTATTGCCACACCTGTCTCTGGGCTGCTCAGGGTACCCCCCTCGTGGGAAAACACCCCCCGGGCAGTGGCCACCACCTCCTCACCATCACCCCCCTCTCCTCCACCCCTAGGGCCATGTGAAAACAACCATGTTAGTCCACCACAGGCAGCCCCAGGTCTGGTTAGTCAAGTGTCAATCCCAACAGCATTTCAAAGTGGACATTTATAATAAAGGCAAAATTGAAAAAAAGGCCCACAAGGATAAATTTTATTGAATGTCTACACAGTACTTTTTTTAATCAGGATGTATAAGCTAATCTGAAACATATGAGGTGTGGTTATAAAGTGTCTAGACTGACTTATATTTGACAACATTGCATAAGTTTGAATCACATATGACTGGCATGTACAGGGAAGATGATCCATGCTCTGCCCACACTTAGGCTCGTATCTATGAACACATTAGACCATAAAAGTCGTTCTCAACATGTACTCTGCTGAGAAAGTTGCATCCAAATACGTTTTGCATACTCAAGAATCTGTTCATGTAATAATAATTATTGAAATTCCATAAGCTATCTGGCGAGGTGACTTTGCAGAGAATGAATCGTGAGCAACCCGATGTACTTGAAACCTTGCTGCCTGCCTTGCTGCTTTATCCAAGATGTCGGACCTTGAAGGCTTTGATCATGTTTTCGGTATATGCGGAGAAGACGAATTTGATAGAGTCTACCAAAGAATTCAACTGGAAGAACAGGAGAATCGGCGTAATATCGCACGATGCAGACGTCATCATGTACGGTTTTATTTGTGGGACGCAAGCATAAATGCATTCCTCTAGCAGATAAAAATAACGGAAGTGGTTTTATCGCTGAGAATTCTGGGTAATTTCTTGCCAATATTATGAAAAAAACTACTTTCATGCTTGACCAGTGAGCGGGTAGCTAATTCAATCTTTGCATGTTCTCACGGAAAACTCAGTTCACCAGTGATTGGAAGTATTTGCATGCGGCCCTTAGACATTAAAACCTGAAAACAACAGTGAAAGAGTTGCTGAAATTGACTCAAAAAATCATCACTTCACCTTCGGACGATAGCTGACCCTCGAGTCTTGATAAAAAGCTGTCAGACAAATTTTACACAAATATCTGCACATGAAAGTGTACAAAGGTTGTGCCCAAACTTGTCACTCATAAACAAACGGATTCCAGAATGGACATTTGTGCTGACATCCTTCAGAATATTGAAAATGATCCCCAACTGTTCAAACATGTCAGTACTTGTGATAAAACCTAGATGTTTCGGTATGACCTAAAAGCAAATGCTGATCCATGCATTGGAAAATCCCTTCTTATCCAAGAAAAAAAAGAAGGGATGGATGAACAAGTTCAAGTTCAAACCAATAATGATCTTTTTAATTATATTATTTTTAGTCTGATAATCTTACCTCAATATTAATGTTGATTTGTTCTTGAACATGTTTCAAAACAATTCTGTTTTATCATCACCTTGCCCAGTCTGGACAAAACAGAATTGTTTTGAAACATGTTCAAGAACAAATCAACATTAAGTAAGATGATCAGACTAAAAATAATACAGGGTGCGGCAGCATAACTTCCTTTTTTTAAAACTTAATAAAATGCATTGTATGAATCAGAAAATTTTTATTCGTTTTTTATAATATAGGCACATACATAAAGTTTTGTTTTACTCAGTTTTGAAGATCAAATCAGGTATGTGACGTCCCCCATTCTCCATACACTGAGTAAACCGATTTCTGGCGTTTGTCATGACTCCTGCCAGCATAGCAGGCGTTATGTTGGCAATTTCTTCCTGGATGTTGGTCTTCAAATCTTGTAGGGTCCTTGGACGGTTCACATAAACACGGGATTTCAAATAACCCCATAGAAAAAAATCACAAGGGGTCAAATCGGGAGAGCGGGCCGGCCACTTCAAATCGCCCCTAATTGAGATAAGGTGCTCTGGGAAGTGTTCCCTCAAAACAGTCATCGATGCTCTTGAAGTGTGTGCCGTTGCACCGTCTTGTTGGAACCAAGTGTCCCCTAAGTCCAACTCATCTAGCCGTGGGAAAAAAAATTCCTGTAACATGTTTACATACCGGTCCGAATTCACTGTCACTGTGACTTCATTTTCCTCAAAGAACCAGGGACCAATAATTCCACTTGAGGAAATTGCACACCACACTGTGACTTTAGGTGAATGCAAAGGCCTTTGATGCAATTGTCGAGGATTGGTGTCAGCCCAGTAGCGCATGTTTTGTTTGTTGACGGATCCACACAAATGAAAATGGGCTTCATCACTAAAAAAAACAATAGCGTCCTCAGGAACGACTTCCAGAAGAACCTCACACGCGTTCCTCCGAGAATTGAAGTCACGTTCAGAAAGTTCCTGCACAATTGCCATCTTGTATGGATGGAAATGAAGATCATCATGAAGTATTCTCCTTACAGAACGATCGGAAAGTCCAAGGGCAGACGCATGTTTGCGCGCAGAACGCCGTGGTGATCGCAACATTGAAGCTCTCACTACCTCAATGTTCTCAGGTGATCTAATCGGCCGAGGGACTCCAGTTCTTCGTCTTGTCGCACTTGCAGTTTGTCTGAACGTAGTGACCCACGTAACAATTGATTTCCGGTCCGGGACAGGGGCCAACGGGGCTAATTTAAAGCAATTCCGAAAGGCGCGCCGGGTTGCGATCACAGAACATCCGCTCGAAAAAGTAGGCCTCAATGGCAAACGCACGCTCCTCACTGTTCCAACGCATGATGGCGACTGAACTGTGTCAGGACAAAACTTTATAGTCCCCCCTCTCGAACGAGACCACTAGCGCTCCGCTACGACATCAACCGACTAAATGGCGCACATTTTTAAAAAAGGAAGTTATGCTGCCGCACCCGGTATAATTAAAATAACCTCAAAATATCACTTCCTAAAATTAAATATTAATGATCTTTTTTTTTCGATATTCAAGGGGACATTCGCATTGATTGTGTACATAAAGGACAGACCATTAACCAGGTGTAATACAAAAAGGTGTTGAAAATTCTACATGAGGAAGTAAGAAAAAGATCTGAAATGTGGAAAAATTACTCTTGAATTCTTCATATGCTATATAAACTAAATGAAATATCAAAAAAATACAATATGGAAATATCGTCAGAAGAATAAAAAACAATGGCCTTCAAGGGTGCTCATCCAGTTCGGACAAAGATAATATTAGAAAATAAATATAATTTATCCTTCAGTGAGAAGTGTTAAATTAAAAATAAAAATGCCAATAGAAGCCCTACTGGCTGTATAAAGTAGTGTTAAATTCCCAATAAATGTCTTCTTAACTAAGAAGCCGCCATTTGCAAAGATAAAAGCTACGGTTTCAAGCATTTGGCACGAGGGAATTACAATGTATATAAGAGAAAAATTTGCGTCTAGATCACGACTCGCCTCAGTAGCTCAGTTGGTAGAGCACTTGGCCCAGAAAGCCAAGGGTCCAGGGTTCGAGTAAATTTTTCTCTTCAAATATAATTTATCCTTCAGTGAGAAGTGTTAAATTAATAATAAAATCGTCAATCATAAATAAGTCTGCACATGCAGAGATGTTACGTGAGAACCATAACAAATTTAATTAATTGAATATTATATTAAGGGTTCACCATAAACGAATTGCAAAAACATTTAAATTACTCAAGATATTTCCATTTAAATGCATTATTGAAATACTGGCACTGAATGGCTGGGTTTAAATACCCGTGATTCTCTTCCTGCATTGCCGTATTGCCAGCCATTTAATTCCACCTGCTCTGAAGGGTTAATACAGCTAGAATGTTCTATAAGATCTCTTTGGGATACACAGAAGCTCAGATTAATTTAGCACTTATTAACACTACCATAAAGGCCTGTAACTGGACAAGAAATTAACCTGGAATTCCCATTTTAATCATATAGCAGAAAAAGCAATCAAACAATGTAACATCCTGAAAAGATTAGAACTTTGTAATCAAGCTCGGTTTGTCTGGAATCTCAAAGTTCATGGTTCTAGTATGGTTTTTTTGAATTTGGATTTAACAATTTGGGAAAAAATATACATTCAAAAAAAACCATACTGGAACCATGAACTTTGAGATTCCAGATAAATCAAGCTTGATTACAAAGTTCTTCAAAAATACAACAGATAGCACTTAGAAAATGATTCATTCAAAAGAACACCAGATGGCAGTTTAGAAAATAATTCCTTCAAAAGAACACCAGATGGCAGTTTGGATAATTACCGGCAAAAGAAAAAATTGACAGTTGTGAAAACAGCTGACGATGGTGACAATGGGTCGCTGATACTGCAGTGCTGTGTTTAAAAAAACATAGAAGTATAAGGTAAGAAGAAATCACGATTCATTTAATTCTTATTGTTGGTATATGTTGATGATGTAGTTTTATTAGGTGATAGTGAGGGCCAACATGCATACTCTATTGAGTGAACACTATGATACTGAGGCTGGAAGAAAACATTAATGACTAAATATATGGTTGCATATAAAAATACTTTTTTTTATTCAATGCCCCAGGTTATCATTTCAACATTTCTGGTGTTCTCTCCTGGCATTGGCGTAATTGTAACCCACTTCTGAAGTTCGGGTGCCTGGAAGGCGGAGTTACGCTGCCCCAATGATATGATGGGTGATGATGACAGTGATGCGCCAGGAGAATCCTTAATCCTAAACTTAAGCTAAATTCCAGACCATGGGCAACCACAGCAATAATTCCTTTAAGGAAAAATTCCTATGGTTTGACTGGGAATCGAACCTGGGACCTCATGAACAGTAGTCAGAAAGACTGACCACTAGCCCATGAGGCTGGTCGTATAAAAAACATTATAATGGAAATGAACAGTTAATAACAAATGAGGGATATATTGAAGAAATTTAATTGCGTAAAGAATTTATGTGGAACACTTTTCTATTACTGTTGTGTATTTATGATAAAAAAGATATCTAAATTTATTCATGATATTTCAGGTTAATTACACTATTGAACTGTTGATTGTATGAGTCTTATCAATTTCATAGTGACCTCTTCTATTTCTCAAAAATATTTAATATATAAGTCACAAAATCCATTTTCTATAAGTACTTCTTGTAATGAAAACTAGGAGTGAAGTACAGTTGGTTGAGGTTTTTTGATTGAACCCTACATCAACTTACAATCTGTTGTCTGATGGCCATCATGATCACTAGCCATTATCTTGGTATTATAAAAAGAATAATCATATGTTCATGAATCTAATAAATAGGGCAAGGCAATTAATGATTTTGCATCTTTTTCTTATGAAGGTTGAAACATAACTTGCATATATGAAAATGCACGGCATTAAAAAATGGATTAAATAAAAGCAATTTGTTATGGCATTTTTTTGCATTTTCTTAACTTTTTTAGGGATAGGTCATTTTTTGGCAATTTTTAAGTCATTTTGAGCATTTTTTACACTTTTCCAGAAGGCTGTGACATTATTTGTATTTGATTTAAGATTTTTATTATAATTCAGTATTTTTCTTTGTCAATACAATTCCTTGGAATTAAGTAGTTGTTTTGCTAACTACTACCCCTATTTTTCAAGGTATGTGCATAATGAACTTGCCCACTTCTAGGAATTTTATTCAATTTCTTAGAGCTTATGCTAGCTTCTACCCTTATTCTGATTGTTAACTGCAATTCAAAATTGCTGTAAAAGTGCACTGTGTAATTGAAATGGATTTTCTGCAATAAAAGGTACTGTAATATGTATGTTTTAAATACTTTTCTTTTAACAATTTGATGTTAAGTTAAATTCTATGTAATTCAGTAATCAAGTGAGTACTTAATCTAATAAATAGTATTTTTATCGGTAATTCTTAACTTTTTATTCGTCATTTTTTATTTTATTCGCAATTTTTGTATTTTTTAGGTCATAAATGCATTTTTTACCAATTTATAGGTCATTAAATGCCTTGCCCTAATAATAATTAATAACTAGATTTGCAAACTTGTACCCAAGATCAACTACAACAATATTGTAGTGGACTTGTTTATTTTCCTGCATTATATAAAAACAGAAAATTCAATGGAAATAAATAGCTCCAAAACAAAAGCAATGAAGTTCAGAAGAGGAGGCAGATTATCAAAAAATGACCACTTTATGTGCGGCGACTCAGCCCTAGAAATAGTCCCCAACTTTAAGTACCTGGGAGTGATGCTGCAGACCACTGGAACCACGTTCACCATGCATATACAAGACAGGACCACAGCGGCAATAAATTCGATGTTCGACATCCCCAAGCTTGAGAGACTGTCCCTGCCAACGGCGATGGCACTGTTCCAACTCAAGGTAGCACCAGCGGCCACATATGGTATTCAGATAATTTGGATTCACCTAACAGCGAAAAACCTCAAGAAATTGGAGAATGTCAAAGCCAGATATCTCAAGAGGGCCTTGTCACTCTCAAAGTACACAAGAAACAGCTACGCCTACAGAATAGCACATGAATCCTACTTCATTGAGGACATCAAGCTTCGCTTCAATCTACCAGAAACCCAGGCATATAAAGACGCCATCAAAGAGAGACAAAACAAAGCCAATGCAATACCGGTGGAAATAATGGACACAGAAACGATGAAAACCGATGTGTGGAAAGGATCGAACTTCCAAGTTCGCCACCTATACACATGCTTTGCCGCGCATGGTTTCCACAGGAAAATATGTCAGAATCCGTCATACCACGACCCGAAGGAGGACTGCAGATGTAAGCTTTGCGACGAGCCATGCTCCAGGTACCACCTAATGAAATGCCAAAGCAGAACTCAGCCTCTCACCAAAATTACAAAAGACTGGTGAAAACTCTAAATGTACACATTGTGTTTAATAAAATCAATATTATATAAAAACTGTGTAAATAGGTGAATCTGGTACATTTCACCTCATAAATGTTTGTGTTTCATTTGATATGTTTCAATATGCTGTCCATAGCATCAGCTTATCCAGACTGTTGAATTTTATGTTGTCGGCCCTGGATGTTGGCTCCCGCTCCCTCTTTTGGTTGACTGAAGAACTTGCAAATCAAATCTTTTTCCTCGGGAATTTCAAAATTCATAATAATATTTTTATTCTTCTCGATGTAAATCTTGTTCCAAACAGTGAGTTCTGTTTTAAATATTTAGTGTTTACATTGATGTTATGTTTTTCTGACCAGACGAGGGCAGCTACTGCAGATTTTTCTATTTATCCACTTTTTACATTGCTAATGTGTTATTTCATCCTAACAGCCAAGCTTCTCTTTGTTTTACCTATGTATATCTTATCACAATCAGCATATTTTATCTGGTAAATTCCTGATTTTTTCATCATCAATATTTTTATTTTTGTTAGTTTATTTAGGCTGTAATCATTTTCTGGTGCTGATTTTACATTAAATTTTTCAAAAATCTCTTGGAATTTATTGTGTGCCCATTGATGATATGTGTGGATTTCCTGTACCATATTTTACGGAGTTTAAGACATTAAGATGCACCTTAATTTTTAAGCAATTTTTTAAAAAAATAACAATTTTACCATTTTTGTTATTAGATTGCACAGCGAGACTAAAACAAATATTAGTTTATAAAACTATTCTGATTGTTAAAATCCCTGAAAATCATCATCTGAACTTTCTTCTTCTTCTTCTTTTTTCATCGTTATCATTGTCCTCTTCATGTATTAGATGGTCTTCACTGCCATCGAGAGCGTTACTTATGCCGCACTTCTTGAAAGATATAACAATAATGTCTTCTCTCACTCTAGACCACGACTGTTTTATCCACTGACACACTTGTTTGATTGTAGGTCGTTTTAAAGCTCCCTTTAGCGTGAATTCATGTTGGTTTCATCCATCATCTATTTGTTCAAGTTCACTGGCATCGTAGACTGCAATGACGCATCATAGCCTGGGTTTGTGATAGCAGGGCAGGAGGGAGACAAGTGTTCGGAAGCTTGTGAATCCACACAACTCATCGGTTCACTGCTGCTACCAGTTGAATCCAATGTTGCCAGATAGAGATAAATGCCATGGCATCAAATATATGGCCATTTTTAAGACTGGTGGGTATTTTAAATCAAACACTGGACATTTTTATATTAATTTTGAGTATAAGACGCACCTGAATTTTGGAGGCAATTTTTCGAAGAAAAAAAGTGTGTCTTATGGTCCATAAAATGTGGTATTTCTTCTCATTTTGTTTTTCTATCTGAAGAGTGCTTTCAATAATCAGTTTTTGTGCTTATTTTTTTTTGTGTATAATTTTATTGTCAAAACCATTTTTCTTCACTATTGTAATTATGTTTTTTTTTCTCTCTATTTCAAAATTTTCTTGACTGAAGGGTATGGTTACCAGTCTATCTGTTAAGCTGTTAAAGACAGCCAATTTGTATGTATAATGGTTGATTTAATATAATTATCCATATATGTTTGTTTTCTGTAAATACCAAATTCTATTTTCCTTTTTTTTTTCTTTTTTTTTTTTTCTAAACAATTTGAGATCCAAAAATGATAAATGTTTGCTCTGTTCAGTTTTTAAAGTGAATTTAATTGTTTTACTCTGTATATTCAAGAGTTTTTTAAAACATATTCCAAATTTTTTGGAAAAACCTTTAGAATTGACAATTTGGGAGAAGATATATATTCAGAAGAACAAATTTAGATTCAAGAATTTTGAGATTCCTGATGAACGTGACCTCATCTCAAAGTTCATCAAATCAACACCAGATGGCAACGTTACTGATGGAGATTCTAACGATTCCAACGAAAATCCGGTAGACATAATGTTGGTTGAAAATGAGAGAGATCCTTCTCTCGAAAACTAGTCCCGTGTTTGAAGAAACATAAAATATGAGGTAAGATGTTAAAAAATTACTCATTAATTTACTAATCAAAGCTAACAAAAGTGAAAAGATTGATGAGATTGATGGTGGAAAAAAAATCAGGAATATACCAGATAAAATGTGATAATATATATGTAGGTAAAACAAAGAGATAATTGACCATTAGAACAAGAACACATTTAAAATGTAAAAAATGGAGAAGTATAAAAATGTGCAGTAGCTGAACGCATCTGGGCAGAAAAACATAAAATTGAACTAAACACAAAATTATTAAAACATTTAGAAAACTCAAAAGAACTCACTGTTTGGAAGAAGATCTACATCCAGAGGAATAAAAATAGGATTATGAATTTAGAAATTCCCGGGAAAAGGATTAGATTTATAAGTTCTTTGACCAATTAAAATATGGAGTGGGAGTCGACAACCAGGGCCGACAACATAAAATTCAACAGTTTAAACAAGCTGGTGATGATACGGACAGCATGTCAAATGAAACACAAACATTTATGAAGTAAGATGTACTAGATCACATTTATTAAGAAGAACCTCACAATGTTATATTCAAATTATTCTAATTGGGAAGTAAACATTATGAAGTTATATCATTAATAGTGAGTGGAAAACATATTTTTAATGACTCACCTCATATAATTTCAAATTTCTTTGATACCGGCGGTTTCAGACAATATCTTGTCCCTCTTCAGTCATGGCTTCCACTGATGAAATTCTATGGTTGTTGATTTTTCTAAGGACACCACCTCTTGTGCTGCCATCTTTGGTTGGGATTATAGACTTTGTAATTAAATTTTTATCCACTGGAATATCGAAGTTCATAGATCAATATTTATTCTTCTGAATGAAATGGAATTGACAATTTGGGATATTGTCTGAAACCGCCGGTATCAAAGAAATTTGAAATTATATGAGGTGAGTCGTTAAAAATATGTTCTCCACTTACTACTCACAATGTTAGTTCCCAATGTAATTTAGTTATAAAGAACTGTGTTAAAGGTGAAAGAACATCTTAGAAACATCAAAAATGGAGAAGTGGAAAAGTCAGCAGTAGCTGCTCATGCTTGGTCCGAAAAACATTTAATTGAATCAAAAGCCAGTCTAATTAAACAAATAGACAAACAAAAGGAACTCACGGTTTGGGAAAAGATCCACATAAGGAAAACTTACGAACTTCGATATTCCTGCAAATTCTGACCTGATCCAGAGGTTCATTGGTCCACCAACAGAGGGAAGAAGAAGAGTTTCTTTTGATTGACATAACATCAGTCACCAAAATGGTACTGAAGATGAGACCATTATGGTTTTGAAATCGCGATCTACTTAGAAGATTTGTATGAGGAGAGGTAAGAAACATTGATTTTACCATAAATTAAACCTCTTAGTAATTAATTCCTGTAAAAGTTAAAGAACTGTGTGTTTATGCATTCAATAAATATTACCCAAGACCTGTAAACTTCAAACCATGATTTAATTTCTATTTCAATGATGGGCATAATGGAAAGAAAATACCAAGGACTGTAGATTATAGGAGCTTCGGGTAATGTGGACCCCTAATTTGAATTTGCTGTTTTTCTTTTTTTAATTAAGGGATTTGAATTTTGTTTAATTATAGTGATTATCATTAGTGTTATATCTATGAAACAACATTGATATTTTATTCAAATATGGAAACATCTTCATAATTTACAATTTTTTATACTACAAGAAAGGTCCACTTTAACCTCCATATTCGGGTAAAGTGGACCCCGAGTCCATCCTAGCCTTGATACTAGTTTTAAGGTTTACTCTATTCTTTATACAGACAGCACAAATTAATCTGAAAGTATTTATGGCTGATCATAATTAAGATATTTACTTAATGTTTTGAAAAATTATTGTTGATTATAACATTCACACGTCATTCATCTGCAGACAGCAACGGCCATTGGGTTTAGTGAAATTACAAGGACATTAAATAAAATTAATTAAGTGTTTGATTTATATAGATAACATCCTAAATTGATAAAATATATGTATTCGTATAAAGTGAACCATCTCGTGAAGGGTCCACATTAACCAAATTCCTTTGTTATGTTTAATTATTTTATATAGCAGCCATGTCACATAATATAAAACTAAACCCATCATTATATTAAAACAACACCTACATAATATAATATATTTAGGAGATTTTCCAATATTTATAATATTCAATAGCAGAAATTAAGAATTAATTCTTAGCTTGAAAACTTTTAAATGGTTGTTTTTATAAATATCACAAACAAACCGTTCTTTAACTAATATTTAATTTTAGGAAGTTATATTTTGAGGTTATTTTAATTATATTATTTTTGGTCTGGACATCTTACCTCAATATTAATGTTGATTTGTTCTTGAACATGTTTCAAAACAATTCTGTTTTATCTTCAGCTTTCCCAGACTGGTTTTATTTATGTTGCATTATGTTGCACCACCTGGATGTTGATGTCAGCTCCATCCTGTGGTTGGCCATCGACATCCAGGTGGTGCAACATAATGCAACATAAATAAAACCAGTCTGGGAAAGCTGAAGATAAAACAGAATTGTTTTGAAACATGTTCAAGACAAATCAACATTAATATTGAGGTAAGATGTCCAGACCAAAAATAATATAATTATAAACCGTTCTTTGCACAAAGAATAAAAGAAACTGTCCTTGAACGTGTCAAAAGTGATGAGAGGAGGAAGTTAAAATATTTTCTGTTCGAGGGCAGCACCAATTAAAGAAGATATTAACAGGGTCCACTCAACCCGAAGGGTCCACATTACCGAAACTTGCTATATATGTAGAAATGTATTAATGTTAATTAATATCATAGTATAAATGTTTAGAATTGCTCTCAAATTTCATACCATTTAATTTTCTAGCTGATTAAATATAGCAGATGCCATGAATAAGATAAATTTTACAATAATAAGTTAAGAATTGTTAATCTGCAAATCTGATAATCCACATAAGGATCAATTGTTTAAACAGTATTTGATGCTTATATATACATTTGCATTATTCCTTGCTAATTTACTACAATATCCATGCAATCAATTTTGTGCACTAATATATTTACAGTGACACATACCTATAATCAATAAGTAAAACACCATTACACAACTAAAGCTATTACTATAAGTATAAAAGTAGATTATTTTACACAGCTAAGCAATTATATTAATAGTAAAGAGAAAAAATTCTGCTGAAGAAATTCCGAATATTGAGAGAAATTTTTCTCTTTATCATTAATTGTAATTTAAATCCACTTACAGTAAAACAAGTTTAAAATATTAATAGTGAGTGGAGAACTTATTTTTAACGACTCACCTCATATAATTTCAAATTTCTTCGATACCGACGGTTTCAGACAATATCTTGTCCCTCTTCAGTGGAAGCCATGACTGAAGAGGGACAAGATATTGTCTGAAACTGCCGGTATCAAAGAAATTTGAAATTATATGAGGTGAATCGTTAAAAATAAGTTCTCCAGTCACTATTAATGATATAACCTCATAATGTTTACTTCCCAATATTAATTTAAATATAAGTTTAAATTAACTTAAATCAGACTATATTATTCTGTATATGTTACACTAAGTATCTCACAGGACTATCGAACCCTGAGGTTCATGGCCATCCATACATCTGTATCCATCATTCTCTGTATAACTCACCTTCATCAAGTCATGGTTACTGTAATTCTACAACCACATTCTATTGGGCTTTTTCCCTCAGATTTCCTACAAGAAGTTTCAAGCCCTTCTTTTAATACCACATGTCCTGCCCATCGCAGTTTACAAGACTAAGTATTTTTATTATATCTCATTTCCCATGAAGACCATGTAGCTCAGTATAATGTAGTTTTCTCCATTTGCCTGTCTATTCATCTCTCTCTGGTCCAAAAATTTTCCTAAGAACTTTATTGTCAAATACTCTAATATTTTCTCATCTCTGTAGGAGATCATGTTTTCACACCATGTTTAAAAAAGACTTGAGCAGTTACAAAACATTATTACAAATATACTGTTTAAGTTACATTAATGAAACCAACTCAGGATGAAAGAGGAACTTTGTGTGTTTAAGTTTTGTTAAGCGAGTTCACAGTCCTACTGCTAGGAGTGCCATTTCATTTCTCATTGTGATAGGTGCTATACACGTTGAGAAAAATTTCTGTGTTTTTAATTTCACAGTACAAGGTCAATGGTTATTGTCCACTGTGCCTCGGTTGCCAAAAAACCAAAATTACATGTTTCAACAATATTTCCATATTGAATTTTGTCTCTACTCAAACAATGTGTTGTCAAGATGAATGTGCATCTGAAGATGAACAGCACCTGTTGCTGTGACCCCCAAGATCACCTGACCTGATAATATATTATATATAATTAGAGCGAGGATTTTTATGAAATTTCATGTTTTAAACTATTAGTCAGAGAGCGCTGAGACAAAGTATCTTTACATTTTATGATCTGTAGAATCAAATAAGACCTACATATATTTTCATATTTCATAATATTTTGGCAAAATGTTCATATTTTAGTAAAAATTTAATATTCCTTCATATTTTTCAACTTTCAATTTTTTTAAATAAAATTTCTAATAATTGAAGTGATGGTAGTTTTGAAATTATTTGACAATGTAATGTGGTAGACAGGTGAAAATTCATCAGTATCCCATCCAGAACAAGATAAATAGTTTTGATAAAAGAAAATAATTGAATAAGGAGACATGAAATGACCAAGTGAAAGCTTTTGTCCGAAACTACAGAACAAGAACAGGGATTTCCTAATCTGTGACAAGAACATGATTAAGTAGAACAACAATGTTAGAATAATAACCACCTACTCTATCAGGTAGCAACCACTCCCTTTTTGCTACCTAAGGACAGTCCTTATTTTGTGAATGGAATACTGTATTTAAATGTAGGGAAGACTGCTGCTGCTAAACTTGAAGCTGTGCTGAGAAATAAGGTCTTACTCTACAGTTTATGAAATTAGTAAAGTTCTTGTAGGTAAGGTTAATATTATTCTCACTTACATCAAACTATCAAATATAGTGCGGTACATGTTTGCTCCCATAACATCATATGGTGTGGATCATACTTTCTGATCACATTAAACAATTCTGATGGACGGGCATTAAAAAAATGTATAAAATGTAGACAAAGCTCTTAACTGCGTATTACGAACATAATTGATAACTGGATTGTTCAAAGCACAAGTAGACCAAGACTAGTTACTCTGCTCAGCCAATTTCATGAAAAAACTAATGTTAATAATATTTCTAACTACATTTCACCAAGATCATACGTTTAGTTTATAGGATTAAAATAATTGTATTTGCAAAGAGAGTTTTGAAATATTCCCTAGAATTATTTGTGGACTAATTAATTTTAACATCTTGTTTTTCCAAATGGTCTACTTGTGTTCGATTCATCCAATTTAATATTATTGTGACATTTACATATACTGGAGTTCAGTATCTTTATGCAAGGTAAATATCAGTCATCCAAATTGTACCCACAATAAATTTTGTTACTGGTATATTCGATTGAAGCATGTTTGTTTCGGTTACTATGTTTTGTTTTATGTTTATGTTTGGATTTCGTAATTAAATATCATTTGATAAACGAATTGATCATGTTATATATATAATCTCACAGTATTAATTTATTAAAGTGAAGTGTCACACTATAGGCTTGGGAGGCCCTTGTGATAGATGGATGTTGAGACTTCCACATTTCTAGACAATTGCCAAGGGATCTCCACTGGGTTCTCAGTCCAATGTGACAGCCATATTTGTCCCAGAACGTGCGTCTTGTACTCATTTAATTAAGGGCCGAGTAGACCCTAGGGCTATGATGCTGCCAGAAGGTTTGGTCCAGCTAAAAACTCTGACCCAATTGAGACTCAAACCCACGACCTTCCGGTTTGTTAGCACAATTCTTCAAACAACTACACTACAACGTGAGCCATTAAAATTGATTCAAATCACGAACGTATTTTATATTGAATCAGAGTTAATAACATATTAATTAAAATTAAAATACTGTGAAATTCTTGTGCTACAAAAAGGTATTTTTGTCTAATTTGTGTGCTGGTATGTATACCCAAAAATTATACAGGGCTTGTGTATGTAAATATATGTAAAAAGTTGAAAAAATAGCAGCTTCATAATATTTTTGTGTCATAATTTTCATATTTTGTTATTATGATTTCATATTTTGGTATAATTTTCTTCATATAATTCCTCGCTCTATATATAATTAATTAAATAAAAATAAAACATAGTTTCATTTGATTTTCATAGTTATTATATAATTCAGTGACAGCTGTTTCGGTACACTGTACCTTCTTCAGACATGTTAACAAATTACAATAATTAATATTAATATTAATATATTAATACAATAATTAATACAATAACAAACATTTGTTAACATGTCTGAAGAAGGTACAGTGTACCGAAACAGCTGTCACTGAATTATATAATAAATATTAAAATAAAATAAAACTACGTTTAATTTTTATTTAATTAATAAATATGGATTTTCATCAAGTAAACACCAACTCAATTGATTATGTTATATATAAGTTATGAAAAAGATTCAATATGTTTGTATCTTGAGGATATATTTTAATTTGAAGAATCTATTCATATTTTATAAAGACCCATTGTACACTTCTTCATTGTGTAAGTCTTTACACACACAACAAGTATATATCTTTAAAGTGTTGATCTTACCTGAGATTGTTATCGAGGTAGTGCTGCAAGGCAGTGCTTGGTTTCTTGTACAACTCAAATGCAGAACCTCTTTGCTCCCGATTTGCTAAATCCAATAAGCCACTTGGTTCCCTAGCATGGTGGTGACCATTACCACTTCGGTTAGGTGCCGGAATATTGTAGTAATATTGACCACGATGCAAGGCTGTGCTGGGGTTATAGCTGCGATCCAGACTACTGCCATGACCCGAGTCAAACCCACCACTTGTATCTTCACCTCCTGCCAATATTAATTAATTATTAAGTTATGTAGATAGGAAATAACACTACGAGGTTTTTTAATATTGTTTATTTTTTATTATTTCACTCACCTCATACTTCATAATTCATAGCAGACCCTGGGTTTCTTCACATCTTTTGTGACATTCTCAATGCTGCGTCACGTTCACAACTGACGTCCAACGGCCTTCTATCCTGCAGACTGACCTCCGCGCCATCTGGTGGCCGACCGACGAACTTCCAAATCAGTCCTCTCTCCTTATAACCGGATATTTCAAAATTCATAGTTGTATTTTCATTCTTGCATATGTAAATTTTTTCCCAAATTGTGAGTTCCTTCGGTTTTTCCAATTGTTTAAGTAATTTTGTTTTGGTTTCTATTCTATGTTTTTCTGACCAGGCATGTGCAGCTATTGCAGATTTTTCGGTTTCTCCATTTTTAACATTTCTGAGGTGTTCTTTTAATCTTGTATTTAGATTCCTTTTTGTTTTTCCTATATAGGAAGATTAAAAGAACACCTCAGAAATGTTAAAAATGGAGAAACCGAAAAATCTGCAATAGCTACACATGCCTGGTCAGAAAAACATAGAATAGAAACCAAAACAAAATTACTTAAACAATTGGAAAAACCGAAGGAACTCACAATTTGGGAAAAAATTTACATATGCAAGAATGAAAATACAACTATGAATTTTGAAATACCCGGTTATAAAGAAAGAGGACTGATTTGGAAATTCTTCGGTCGGCCACCAGATGGCGCGGAGGTCAGTCTGCAGGATAGAAGGCCGTTGGACGTCAGTTGTGAACGTGACGCAGCATCGAGAATGTCACAAAAGATGTGAAGAAACCCAGGGTCTGCTATGAATTATGAAGTATGAGGTGAGTGAAATAATAAAAAATAAACAATATTAATTAATTAGTTTATTCTTAGATGTGCTAGTTATTTTATTTAACAATATGTATCACTAACAATTAGAATTAAAATCTAAACACCGATTGTCCAACAAATTTTGCTGAGAGGCCTCTTATATCAGGCTTAAGGTTTATATGCTACAAATCTACAATTTGGGGCCCATGGTTTTACTAATGATTTAAAAATCAAGCCCTGTTGGGTTTGAACCAGAGGTGAGCGTGGTAACCAGAACCAACATTTTAAATTGAGTTAACATGGACACTCACTACTCATGAATGCTTGTTATTTTTTTTATTTATTCAAGCATCATCAAAATTATAATATACAGAGTGTCTTAAACTGATGTATAGACTCTTTGAAACATTATTTCTCAGCAACTACGGGGTGAATCATAAATATGGTTATACGTTTGATCGCGTTGTGTGATGAAAATATTACCATTACAGGAAATATGAAATTACAGTTGGAAAAGCAATTATTCAAATTACAACAATGGAATAAAACAAAACTGTAGAACTTACGTCATTAGTCAAAATGGCACTGAATATGCAACAGCAAATTACAATTGCTGCATGGGCAAAAACGTATGCTAATGATCGTGAGGCCGAAAGACAGGCAAGACGTGAGTTTAATGTAGCATTGCAGCCGTCGACTGTGGGGAAGTGGAGAAAAGACTGCTGGAAACGGGAAGGATGCAGAAAATCAAACCTCCTGGAAGGCCTCGCATTAGCACGGAATGCAGAAACAACGAAGAGAATTGTGGAGGTGTTCGACGCTACCCCACAAAAATCAACCCGCCAAGCTGCACGTGAGCAGTGATTTCTTTTGTTTTGTTCTATTGTTGTAATTTGAAGGATTCCCTTTCCAATGATAACATCGTATTTCATTTAGTAATAATATTTTTGTCACAAAATGCGATCAAACGTATAGCCATATTTCTGAATCACTCTGTAAATAAGACAAATACAATTTTTGTTGTGTAAGATCCAGAAGGCACTGGAAAAACACAGCAACATATTCATCTTTTGCATGTGTTTATAAACAACAGGGCAATCAAATTATCATTCGACGTGGTTACTGAACGGTTATTGAAAAGTGGAGAATGTTGTTGAAATTCAATGACATTGGAGGGTTGAATTTGGTACACCACCACTATCAAGGATATCAATAACAAGAATCCAAAACAAGTTTGAAGTTGATGGAATGGTGCAAGATGTGCTGAAGAAAGATCAGTTCCACTGATAACAAGTTTGAAGTTGATGGAATGGTGCAAGATGTGCTGAAGAAAGATCAGTTCCACTGATAACGAGAGTGCTGAAGATCCTCAAACAAGTCATGTTCTCATGAGATTGGTATCAAATTTTTGCAAGCTCAAAAATGGAAGCTATACTTTCCAAGACTTGTCCATGCACATAATGAGGATGACTCAGACAGGCAAATGCAATTTTGAGAGGGTTCCTACACAAGTGTGACAAAAGGGAAAATTTTCAAGACTCTATTGTTTAGTCAGGTGAAGCCATATTTAAACTTAATAGCACAATTAATCGGCATAATTGTGTGTACTGGTCTAACGAAAACCCAATATTGTTAAGAAAAGACCATCAATCTTCCAGGAGTAGCAGTATGGTATGGTCTGTCATCCAGAAGATTAATTGGGCCATACTTCTTCAAAGAGATTGTCATGGGTAAGACTTATCTGGAAATGTTGAAAGTCTTAATGATCCCTTTGAGAATGAAAATGAGGTTTACTTCCAACAAGACGGGACTCCACCTCACTTTCATACTGATGTGAGAAATATTCTGGATCGCACATTCAATCAGAGATTGATAGGATGAAGAGGAAGTGCTATGGATTTCCCTCCTCAATCTTCCGATTTAATCCCTCTAGACTTCTAACTTTGGGGAACCTTAAAGAAAATGGTGTAGGCCACAAAACCACAAACATTGGAGGGACTGAAGATCAGATTGAACATGCCATCAATGATATCCCATTAGCAACAATCCAGACAGTATGTTGCTCTGTTCGATGTTGTTGGGAGTATACTGTAGCAGAAGGTAGATATTTTGAACACATACAAGCTTAAGGAAGATTAAGGAATACAACACAACAAAAACTGTATTTCTCTCTCATTTTGTTGCTGAGATATTGTATTGTATTGTATTGTATTGTATTGTAAGCCCATGTTTTCCCTTTACAGAGATTTAGGTGCTCTCCCCCTACAGGGCAGAATTTGAACCATACTAATTTAGTTACACTTGTTTTCATATAGATGTCATTTTGAGTGGTCCGTGGTCAGTGTTCCACCTCATACTGACATCTAGGAAACCAAGGTAGTACTAGGACGGGAAAATTCGGTAAATTTTGCTTAGAGGCCTTTTCATTCAGGCTTAAGGATTTTTTACGAGCCTGAAAATCTTCAGACTCGGGACCAATGGCTTAAAGTCCCTCCCGGAGGACTTGCTCCTTGGATTTTTCCATCCTAAAAATCCATCGACTCCGGCCGGGTTTGAACCCGCGACCCTCGAGACCAGAGGCAAGGAGCATAACCACTAGCCCACCACGGGCAACGTTTAAAAGTGAGTATACATCAATTTGAGACACTCTGTAATAATTGTACAATAACAATTGTATTTAAATTTAAAAACTTGGATATTTTAGAAATAACATATATTAGGTATAACAAATGCACTCTTTTGACACACTAGGACAGACTTAAAAAAACCAGGACATTTACATAATCACAAATGAATAAATCCATTTATATTGATTACTAGTCTAAAATCATACAATTTGTATAAATATATCCTCAACAATGAGCAACTTACCTCTAATGTAAGATACACTGACTAAATTTATTTCATATTTTTAAAAAATGAATGGTAGATGTGACTTAAATTGCAGACAATACACAATAATAACAGTTGTTTTCACTGCAGTTTGACAAATTTGGATCCTGGTATGAAAAATTGAACCTTTTTTATTAATTCTAGAGCATATCTCACAATTTTCAAGCATATCTGCATTCTTTTTAACTCATTTAGAGCATTAACTGCACATGGGAACTTGGTACTTACCACCATTGTGTTGTGGCATACATCCAGCCGCATCCAATCCTCCTGCCACTGAGTATGATTTGGCATGTTGGTATGTTGTCTGTTGTTTCAATAAAGCTGCTACAGTTGGATCACCATCTCCACAGGGTTGTGGTGGAGGTCCCCAGCTGCCATTGCCTCCACCATCTGGGGCTAGTGGAGGACGGTAATTCTTAGGTTTTGGTGGGGGAACAGGTTTATAGGGGGCACCAGTTTTGGGAGGAGGCATAGGTTTGTAATCACCAGGTCTGTAAATGAAGAAGCAACTCAACAAAAAGAAAGAAAAAATAGCAAATTCTACATAAAAAAGCGAGGTCAGACAAGAGTATGTTTACTGGATATGAACACACAAGAGGCTTTCACTATAGGTAAAGTAGGATAAGTTAGGTATCGGCTGTAATCATACACAACACAGGAATGTTAGTGACACAGCATTATTGACAGAAACTACACTAAAAAATTTAAGAGATGGGAGTTCTTATAATTTCAAATATTGTACAACTTTTATTAATATTAAATTCTTATCATTTTCTGCCTTTTCTACTGGGTTGGGGGAAATTTGTCACAGGAAGTTGGTTACAGGCCCAGTTTCTTACATAATTAAAAGTGTGTCATAGAGAATATTAAAATAAGTTGCAGTATGAATCTAATCTCCTTCCACAGAAAATGTAGAGAAAGTTGTTCAAAATAAGCCATCTGCACAGGAGGCATGCAAAATGCATGGCCAATGAGGCCACAGTAAGAAGTGCTGGAGGGAGAACAGATCACATAACATTACTGCAGTGTTGGAGGGAGAACAGATAACGTGACATTACTTCACTTTGCTGTAGAGTTTCAAGTGAGAAAGATGTCTAATCAGAAAGCTGGCACGGTCTGAAGAACACAAGATTGTTCTCAATGTTTTCTTTTGGGGGGGGGGAGGTCACAATCTTGTTCATACAACCATTTAAAAAATCTAACAGCGAAACAAGTGGAAACAATTTTCTCAAAATCTATATAAAACAGTGTAAAACTCAGTGCATGTGTTTTTGCATTTCACAGAAATTATAATTTTATAGTATATTGAAAATTTAAAAAAATAATAACTTTTTTGTGTGAGGTATTACAAAAATGTACATTAAAAATAATTTTTAGCAACTGAAATTTTCATCGAAATTGGTTTAATCTGATTTAAAAAATATATTTGCAAAAAGTGAAAGTTTTCAAGACTTGTTTTTTTTAAGTGTGAATTTTCGTGACTTAATTTTTATTTTCTTTGTCACGTGAAAACCAATTTTGATTACATTTTCAGGCACTATAGAAATAAAAATAATAATAAAACTCTTAAATTCAATTAATTGGTATGGGTGCCATAAATGGTTCTTGGGATGGCTCAGTGGCACAGCATTGGTGTATTAAACCAAAGATTCCAAGTTCAATTCCTGGTTCCAGAACACTGTTTTGCCTAAAATCATTAATTTGATTTAATATTTGTATGAAAATATTAGAGAAGAATTAAAAGTACAACCACTTCTTCAACAAATAGAAGAACACAGGAACAATTGGATAGCCCAATCTGCAAAGAATGAAAAAAGATGGATACCAAAGATGGCACTGATGTATAATCCTATAGGAAGAAGATCGGTGGGAAGACCAAGAAAGCACTGGGCTGAACAGATGTGAGATCGGAACAGGCAAAGATCTAATCCATGAAGGAAGATGATGATGATGATGATGATGAAGATATATGTAATAGGCCTACATGAGGAAGTTTCAAAATTGGTGTGATTTTCAAGACCCTATAAATCAAATAAAAGTCTCTAAAACACCTGAACGGAATTGTAGTTTGTTCCACCTGATTACAAATTCTGACAATATAAACAAGACTGACATAGTATCATTGATCCATATGTATATATTTATTTTTAGAGAATAATACAATGTATTATTATTATTATTATTATTATTATTATTATTATTATTATTAGGGGGCATGCCATAGCGTAGTGGTTAAGGCAGTGCGCTACAAACTGGAAGGTCGAGGGTTCAAGTCCTGGTGGGGGTCAGGTTTTTAAAACTGACCCAAACCTTCTGGTGGCACCATGACCCTGAGGTCGACTCAGCCTCTAACTGAAATGAGTACCAGACACTTGTTCTGGGGATAAAGGTGGGCGTCACGCAGGGCTGACAACCCAGCTGACATCAAATGCCGATTGTCTAGAAAAAGTGGGAGCCTTAACATCCTACTACCCTAAGGGCCTCCCGAGGCCTGTAGTGGGAACACTTTTACTTTTTTTTATTATTATTATTATTATTATTATTATTATTATTATTATTATTATTATTATTATTATTATTATGTGGGAACATTGTTTAACTTCATTTAAGAACTCTAAGTAAGAAGGTAAGTAAACACCAAACCTTCTGCTTCATTAAAAATTAGACAAGACATAATATAAAACACATTTAAAAATAATATTGTAATTGCCAAAAAAATGCAAATAATTATATTATTATTATTATTATTATTATTATTTGGACTTATTCTAAACCACAATGAAAAATAAAAATTATTTATACTCCTAATACATAATGGTTAATATTTAATAGTTTTCATTCTAAGTAATCTCTTTAAGTTTTCTTTCTTCAAATATTATTAGAATTTGTTAATTTCTGCACTATTTTTTTTTTCAAATTGAAGTATCAAGTTTTCAAGATACTGTGTGAAAAAATCCCAACAGTTTTGATATTTCAAGTTTTTATTAATTTATTGTGTTAATCCCTTATTAAAATAAAACATCTTCTATTGAAATTTAACATAACAGTATATTAATTTTACCAATATTTCTAAACTCCAGTAAGCTTTAAGATTCTTTTAAGCATTGTTGAATTCTCGCAACGGAATGATTGCAGAACTCGGAGTGATTGTAACAGTCCAGCATTCATTTTCAGACTGACTGACTTGGAAAGCGCTCTTAGGCTCTGCTCTATCCCCACAAATACGATGCAAGAATTTCTCTACATTTTCCATGGACATATTTTAGTTTTATATAACTATGTATAATATATAAAATCCAAAGTATCTAAGAAAATTAAGAGTTTAGTTGAAGAAGATTGAGTTTACCATTTCACACTTTTATGATTGATTACATATAGCAGCCTACAATTAATTGGAATTATGGCAGAAGAAATATATTTTACAAAATCTAAAAGAGGCCATGACAAACTAATATACAAGAATATTCGAGATAGGAAGGAAGTCACTTTTCTACCATAAGCAAGCAGAAGTACACAGATGTAAACAAACAATTATTATGTAGCTGAAAAATTAAAAACCAATTGAAATTTGTTTCAATTTCTTAAATTTACAAATTATAATGAATTGTTCCTGTGACAAATTATTTGAAACCATCTTCTGCCATCTGTTTACATATTCCATATTTTGTAAGGTAATGTACAACAATCATACCACATTTTATTTTTTTAAATCCTACACTAACTAAAAATAAAAATTAATAGAGAATAGAATTTGCATAAGTATACATTCCAAAACACCAAAAAGAAAGAAATACATTTAATGAATAAACAAAGTATTGAACCAAAGCAACCAAGGGAATAGTCAAAAATGTTTTAATAATTCTTGCTAGAGAATCAGTATTCCGGATAAATTATTTTGGTAGTCTTTTTACATCTACATTGTTTTAAAATGTTTAATTAGTTGAGGAGACAGAACTTATAAGGTACCTGTTTATCAAGTTTTTTTCAAGTCTGTAATCATTTTACCTCAATTTAATGTTGATTTGTTCTCGAACATGTTTCGATATATCTTCTATATTATCCTATATATCGAAACATGTTCGAGAACAAATCAACATAAAATTGAGGTAAGATGATTACAGACTCAAAAAAACTTGATTAAAAGAACCTCAAAATATTACTTCCTAAAATAAACCATTAGATACCTAATTTTATGTTATAATTTTGTATATTTAAGTATCGAAAACTTCCTTATCCAGTTTAATATTGAAATAGCATAGCTTCTTTTCTCTTTGGATAGTTCAATTATCCCTGGACTCATTAATTTGCTTGCTGATTAATTGTGGTATTCAGCACAAACTAAACTATTTTTTTTTGTTGTTTGTGTTTATGCTAAGTATTGTTTTTTTTAATTGTAAGAATATTCTAACAACTGTCATGGATATTCAACAAAAATAAATAAATGAACATTACAGGGCAATTCTGCATAAGACAATATATTCATTTATGCAGTTAAATATAATTTTAATATAACAAATAATTGTAGAAAAATTAAAATATATTTTGGTTCAAAATTTAATGAATATGAACTCATTTCACCTGCAAATTTGGAAAAATTGTTGGGACAATTCCTTGTCTATACAGCTCATGCAATGATACAAGATGGTAAACCATGTCCCTGTCAATAATAAGGATATTTGTTATAGATTCAGTCATGTGCTTTTACCCCTGGAAAGGTACAAGATGTTAAACCATGGCCCTATCATTAACGAGGATTCTCGTTATTTAGTTGCTCATATACCTTTTAATACCCTAGAATGAATTAAAAATGTTAAAACATGGCCCTAATAATAACAAAAGATTTTTTAGTTATGTAGCTTTTAATACCCCTGGAATGATACAAAATGTTAATCATGGCCTTGGAATGACACAAGATACTAAACCATGGCCCTGTCAATAACATGGATTTTTGTTATTGAGTCTGTCATATGCCTAATGTGATGCAAATGTCAAAAACAGGGATTTTTGTTACTGAGTTGATTATGTGCCTTTTGATTTCCATGGAATGATAAAAGATCTTAAACCATGGACCTGTGAATAACACAGATTTTTTTTGTTGAGTCAGACATGTGACTTTTAATACCCTTGAATAATACAAGATGTTAAACCATGGCCCTATCAAAAAACAAGGATTTTTTTTTTACTTAGTCGTTCATGTGCCTGGAATGAAACTAGATGTTAAACCATGGCCCTCTCAAATTAAAACAATTTAACAACCCTTCCATTAATTAATCTCTGTAATTTCCCTTATGATTAACTTGCAAGTCTTCGCACTGCAACGAGTCAACACAGGATAGTGGATCCCCAAAATCATGTGATGAACATAGATTGTGATTGGTAATCAGTAAGGCAAGCCCCTTCACTTGCATGATTGCGATGCACTGTCTTGTATCTCACCATTATAGTACTTCCTGCTTGTCTACATTGCAGTTAGCTAATTAAGCCATACATTTAAACATTTATAACTTTAAATTTTATCAAACTACCACTTTCATATCAACTAAAGTTGAAGCTACTAAAATGTATGTGTTGCAACTATTAGATTTCATGAATGTGTGAAATGTAATTAGTATCACTAAACCAAAACTCCTTTCAACTAAAAAATAGAGTATATGTAAACAAAACCCATAACTTGTTTGGACAGTTCTCATTAATGCGCTACGAACACACTCAAACTTGTAGAAGGGAAGGTCGCTGATTTGAATAAAATTTTAATTTGGTACTCTACCAAAGAAGTTTTTTCAGAAAAAGGAGAGAAAAATCCTGATGCCTTATATACTTGATGTTAGGTAAAATATTCTAGTTGGAACAGTAACAAAAATGAGTAAACAATTATTTAACAAAAATGTTATAAATAAAATATGTATTTATAAATTAATTATTTTGGGAAATAATATTATGAGGTTTTCAATTAAATGAGTTGTATCTCACCTCATATTTTGTGTAATTCCAAGCATGGAAACTGCAGTTTTCAAAAGGAATCCCTCCCATCTTCAGCCATCATCACGACTCATGATAGCTGAAGATGGGAGGGATTCCTTTTTCCTCTTAAAAACTGCAGTTTCCATGCTTGAAATTACATGAAATATGAGGTGAGATACGACTCATTTAATTCATGTTTAATAATAACATATTTTCCTATGTTTATATGTGGTGGGTTGTTTTAATTTCCTTATTTTATATCAAATGGTTTATAAAATAATAGTTGAAAATTGTGTTTCTAATTTTTTATAGACCAAATAAAAAAATTACTTATTAAATAAATTTAATTACAGATTAATAAATATTTATTTTTGCAGATATTATTAAAAAAAAGGTGCAAATGATGGTAAATTAATGAGTCATTTTTTAACATCTTACCTCATATTTTATGTTTGTTCAAACACGGGAGAAGGATGTCTCTCATTTTCAACCGACATTATGACTACCAGATTTTCGTTGGAATCGTTGGAATCTCCATCAATAATGTTGCCATCTGGTGTTGATTTGATGAACTTTGAGATGAGGTCATGTTCATCAAGATGACTCATTAATTTACGAATTAAGAACCTCATAATGTTATTTCCCATATTTAACTATGAGCAAATGATGGTAATCGAACCAGAGTCATTGGCATGGAAATCGCATGCTCCCCGATCAAGCTACGCTGCCTTCTTGCCAATCTACCTTAATGTGCCCATATATAAGGTGCCAGGACTTTTTTTGAATGGCTGAGTAGTGATGCTCTCTCCTTTTGCTGAAAAACTTCTTTGGTAGAGTACTTTGATAAATTAAAATTTTATTCAAATTGATGACCCAAGTTTGCAACCTCCCCTTATTAGGTCAGTAAATCTTAATTTTATAAAGCATAATGTCTAAAAGTATCTGCCTAAAAAAATCATGTTCCAAAAGAATAAAAATCATTCTATAGTAAATAATTATGTTAACAACATATTACTGACATTGATTTTTCCATCAGGTGGGGATGTTTAGTTTATCAGTTCCATTGATTCATTCCACACTAATACTCGACAAAAGCTTACCATGCACAGTATAGATATTATCCTATTTAAGGTAATCTGCCACGTGTTGATAGCAGACAAGATTAATATTATTATATCCAGAACTTGAAACATGACAAGTGGTGCTCACACAAATTTAAATTTACTTTGAAGGAACATATTTTAACATAGCTAGAGAGAAAAACTTGCATCTCAGCCAGGACTTGAATCCAGATTTTCATTATGTTCTATTAACTGTGTTGCTACTGTAGTAGGGATTCAACGTAACATCAAGTTATTATAAAATTAACTCAATTTAGATGGAGCATTGTTGGATAGGAGATTAATAAAGAAAGGAATTTTGGCTCACTTTGGGAAATGTTCAAAAGTAGAACATCAACTCATCTTGGCTGAGGTGCATTTTTTTCTCTCCAATTACATTAACTCTAGCCAACAGATAGCTAGTTTAGAAGCATTAATTTACAAAACATACCTGTATTTATTATAATCAGGTGGTTTGCTGGGTTTTTCATTCTTGCTACCAATGGGCTGAGCTGTAGATCTCGTGAAGCGATATGGATCATGATTCCTCGGAGATAATGGTGCACCTCCAGTTCCATTGCTCGTCCCAGACTTCAGGTCATCATGAGCATTAGGACCGAGACGATTGTTATAAGAGTCATATGATGAAACGCTATCATAGCTGCTCTGTAATGTGAATTTATGTTCCAATATTTTCACGTCAGGAAAAACCTAGCCTATTTGTTCAGAAGATATATATTTTTGTTTTACTATTTTGTGATATTTAATATTTTTGTCAAGAAATTATATACTTAACAACTATCAAAACATAAATTAATCATATTTTACTGAAATTAAAAAAAAAAGGGCCATAACAGCAGCATATACATTACAAATATAATATAATGTATGGTTCTTAAAAGTAATAAATTTCATGTTCATAGTTAAATATATGTTGGTTGAAAATGGGAGGGATGTTCCTCTTGAAAACTGCAGTTCTCGTGTTCAAGGAAAACATAAACTATGAGGTAAGATAAGAAATGACTCATTCATTTATTGAAATTTCATCTTAATAAATGTGCCAGTTTTCTATGATCATTTCACAGACTTAGTTTTCTATTATTATTTCACACTTTAAATTAACCAAGCTTTTAGTAATTTTAAAACTCCACAACCTTTTTAAGGTTGAGAGTTTTATATAAAGTCTTTCAGAATTAAACCAAAGAAATGATTAGGATAGGTTGTAGATATCCATTTGAAATAAGAAACCCAGACTCTCAGACATAAAAATTTGAGTTTTATATTTGCTGCTCATAATTTGGTATTAAAATTAAATAGGGGAATGGAAATAAAACAAAAAAGATATTCACCAAAATCAGTGAAACCTGAATTTAGAAGTAGGTGTTTACCTAAAACCCAAAATTGAAATTTTGCTCTAACAACAATGTTTGCTTTGTCACAAAATAAGTAGATTCTGCTTAATATGACCAGGTTTCCAATAAAGCGGCTGATCCTGTTAACCGATATTTACACAGCTGCCTAAAGTAATAAGTAATAACCTTTTTATTTGTATTATTGCATATGTAGGGGCAGAATCCCAGTTCAAGAATTCGCAAAAAGCCACAAAAGCTGAGGACGATAATTGATGTAATAAAAATTTATCCATAGGCAAATGAATAGAAAATAAAAAAATATGTATTATAAAAAACAAAAACACTTCACACGGAATATGATTTAGGTTTCAATATTATTAAATTTCCCATAAATTTAAAAGTTTAAATTTAAATTTAAGTTTTATTAAATGTAAATAGCACTTGCACTGTTTTCAATTTCTAAATAAAGCCAAATATAACGCAATGCCTACATCGCAGAGAACAAACGAGTAGTGTGTCTGCTCACACTAAAGAATACTCTTTGTCCGACGCTACAAACAAATGTAATCATATATAAAGCTTTAAACAATGTTTCGAGAACATTCTCGCTACTTAGCGTAAAATTGGTTGGCAGCTCTGAGATTAGCAGACTGCCTCCAATGATGTGTGGTGTCCAATAGAAAAATTCATAATTAATTAGCGCCTCCCATGTGAGAAAGACAGAACATATAACAGAAACCTTCTCGAAATGAAATAAGCAAATAACTAAATGACTTGCAGTTATTACAAAGACAAATGAACTGTGACATCAGTGGCAGGTGTCCAGACAGCATATCTAGATCTTTCTATGCATATAAAAGCATATTATATAAAATATATTATGCAACAAATATGCAAGTCATATAAACTTCTTCTTCTTCTTCTTCTTCTTCGTTCCAAGTATTAGGCCACGGCCTGTTACGATCCTATAGAAAATTTTCCCTCAAGCGTTTCATAGGACGGCCCAGAGATCTTCGTCCTCTTGGTATATAATTATAAACAGCTTTGGGGATCCGATTTGAACTCATTCTTTCAAGATGGTGTTTCCAATTTAGTTGGTACTGTTTAATATATTCCAAAATTAGCATAGTCTTCAATTCTTTTAAGATATCAGTGTTCCTTTTCCGATCCTATCAGTGTAACCCGCTGTTCTGCACATGAATCTCATTTCACAAGCCGTTATTCTGCTTTCATGTTGTGTTTTTAGTGTCCATGCTTCAGTCATATAAACTTAAAATAAAATTTAAATTAAATTATTATATTGAAAATGATGTGGAGATAAGAATCATCCAGCATATTTATGCAATTTTTAAAAAAGCAATAATTAAGTCAAAAATGCATTCTAACAATATTTTCAATATTTTTATATACATGCACTCCCATTTAAGTGCAGAAAATTATATTAGGCATATGTCTTGGCAGGCAGTTACTCGGTCTATATAGTTCATGATGACCCTTCACAAACATCTCAGTTGATGTCGTTGATGACTTGTCGAATTTCATCCTTAAGTTGGAGAACTGTTTGTGGTTTGTTCACGTAGACTTGGACTTCACATAGTGATCCCACTACAGGCCATAGGAGACCCTTGGGGTAGTAGGAGGTTAAGGCTCCCACTTTTTCTAGACAATCGGCACTTGATGTCAGCCGGGTTGTCGGTCCTGCATGATGGCAGCCTTTACCCCAGAACAAGTGCCTGATACTCATTTCTGTTAGAAGCTGAGTCGACCCCAGGGCCATGGTGCCACCAGAATGCTTGGGTCAGTTTAAAAATTCTGACTCCACCGGGACTTGAACCCTTGCCCATCCAGTTTGTAGCACACTGCCTTAACCACTACACTATGGCATACACACTTGGACTTCACATAACCCCATAAAAAGAAGTCACATGTAGTAAGGTCATAAGATTTGCTGGGAGACCATTCCAAATTGTCACGAATTGAGATCACAGACTGAGGGAATTTTACATGGAGTAGGGTTATTGTGTGACATATTGACTGTATCCACATCACCCAGGGTAGACCATAATTTTTTTTCTGACCATTTCACGATAACGCTCACCATTAACTGTTACTGCATTACCGTCGAAATCTTCAAAAAAGAAGGGGCCGATCACACCACCTGCTCATAAACCACACCAATCTGTGGTTTACAGCGGATGCATGTGGCACTTTTGGATCGCCCTAGTGTTTTCTTGACCCCAAATTTGGCAATTTTGTCAGTTAACGAACCCACACAGATGAAAATGTGTCTCGTCAGGGAAGATTATTCTATTTGCAAAATTGTTGTCCTCTTCTTGTTCTGTGAGGATCCACTCAGTGAAATTGCTCCATTGTGGGTTTAAGATATTGCATCAACTGAATCTTGTATGGATGCATATGAAGATCCTTTTTCAAAATTCTTTGTGAAGAGTCTGTCAAAATTCTCAATTGTTAAGAATGACATTCAAGTGACTTCTGAGAGCTCATGGTCACACTATCCTGCACCGATGCAATGTTTTGTTCTGTATGAACTACGGTTTCATCTGGGCAATTTTATGGTTGCAATGAGCCCTCAAATGTATTTATCAACTGCAGAACTGTTGATGCCGTAGTAGCATTATTATGTCTGAAGATCCCGTGAAGTCTATCAACAGTTTAATTGCATAATATATGAAAGGCTCTATACAACATAAAAATACCTGCTTAGAAAATACTTATATTGGAATAAAGTGAGTATAATTAATTATCTTCTTCTTCTATTCTTAATCATAATTTGTAGGATTTTCATCCTGTTTATTTCTAAAATCACTCCTCGGAGGAAGACGTATTGGATTTGCATTCACTGTCTATCCATATCTTGGCTGGTCTTCCTCTTGTTCTTCTCCCGTCCATTGGTCTATCTTCTTTAGCTCTTTTTGCAAGTTGGTTGGGCTCTTTTTGCAAGTCGGTTGTCTTCCATTCTTTCTATATGACCTTTCCAATATTTTCATCTATCTATAATACATTTGGTTATGTCTTGAATATGACATTTGTCCCTAATTTCTGTGTTGTGTATCTTATCAAATTGTGTTTTCCCTTGAATAGTTCTTAAGAATAATTAATTATAATTATTATTATGGGATATAGAATTAATCAGTATATGTTGTTTTCAAATGTTGGGCCTTGGCAACGATGCCATTGGTGTTCTTGCTCTCCAATATTTCTCTATGGTGGATCCAACAGGTAATACTTCACAGGTTTGTAGATGTTCTTCGTTCATTTCTTTATCTTTGTTGCATAGAGGACAATTTGGATTCGTGTAGATTCTTATTTTATATAAATGTTTTGCCAAATAGTCATGTTCTGTAAGCAGTCTAAATTTTGCTACTGTAGTACTACATGGAATTTCTGGAATAATATTCCATTTTTTGTCTTTGGCTTTATTACATAGGTCTTGGTTTTGTTTGATTTTATATTTGTTTTTAATTATTCTTTTTATGGATGTGAAATGTAAGCTTTTAGTAGTATTCTGAATTAAATTGGAGCCTTTTATTAATCAATATATCAATACATCATCAAACACATTTTTCTTGCATTTTATGAATAAGAAACAAACTTCTATACATTATAATTCAAAATTAATTGTGTTATTCAAGAAGGGAAAAAAACTTAATCCTCTCCTTTAATGGTACATAAATACTGCAGGAAACAAAATTGGTTTACTTCATGCTGGACTTACAATTCACAAAACCAGAACAATGTTTCATGCAGACATTGGACTACTTTTGTTTCCTTCTTGCATAAAGTAAAGTCTTAAGTCATCAATGTGCATGTTACTAGTTCAGGTTCATTATCCGAGTTTCGAGCATGTCCTGCTGATATTAATTCTACAATATTCTAGTCTCCATTCTCATCACAACAATGTAAATTGTCTTTAACAGTTGGAAAGTGATCTGTGTTCTCAATTTGGTGTATCGACAACATAACGTCAACATTCACAATGCTACACCATGATGCAAGCAGTTTGCACCAGCAACTGCAATAAACTAAACAGCTTGCAAATTGCAAAATGGACACATGTCCACTGATATCCTTTGCTGTAGTTAATGACATCACAACATTATCTTCAATAGCTCGAAATTTGTAGATTATAGTTGTGCACAATATGACATCTTCAGATTTTTAATGATGTCCAGACCATGCCTTGTATTACGAGGCAAGAATTCCACTTTCATATTATTCAGTGAATATATGTGTGGGAAATAACACTTGGACATTTATTTTAAATATATTTTAGTTGTGTTTTTTGACTTGCCTCACATTTCTTGATTTTTATGCAGACTGGTTTCGTTGTTATCTTTGCAACATTCTCGATGCATCACAACTGTTTGCTCGCAGTTGTCCCTCCCACAAATTGATTTCTGCACCCTTTGTTGGCTGACTGATGAACTTCCAAATCAAACCCCTCTCCCTTTCACTGAGAATTTTAAAATTTGTGGTTTCTCTTTTTATTCTTGCATATGTAATTTTCTCCCAAATTGTGAGTTCCTTAAATTTTTCTAGCTGTTTAAGTAATTTTGCCTTAGATTTGATTCTGTGTTTTTCTGACCATGCATGTGCAGCTATTGCAGGTTTTTCTATTTAGATTTTTAACATTTCTAAGGTGTTCTTTCAATTTTGTATTTAAATTTGTTTTTGTTTTTCCTATGTATATTTTTTCACAATCTTTACAATCAATTTGATAAATCCCTGATTTATTGCAGTCTTCAATTGTGTCATTTTTGTTGGTTTTGATCAATTTATTCAAACTGTAATCATTTTTCGTTACTAATTTCATGTTAAATTTGTTGATTTTTTTTTAAATTTATTAAATGAAATTCAAGAAATTAACATACCACCCTTTAGTATTTAATAAAATTTAAAAAATGCTTCAACAAATTTAACATGAAATTAGCACTGAAAAATGATTACACTTTGAATAAATTAATCAAAACCAACAAAAATTAAAAGATTGAAGACAGCAACAAATCATGGATTTATCAAATTGATTAAAGACTGAGAAAAAATATACATAGGAAAAACAAAAAGGAATTTAAATACATATTGAAAGACATCTTAGAAATGTTAAAAATGGAGAAATAGAAAACAATCTGTAATAGCTGCACATGCATAGTCAGAAAAAACACAGAATCAAAACTAAGACAAAATTACTTAAACAGTTAGAAAAATCTAAGGAACTCACAATTTGGGAGAAAATTTACATATGCAAAAATAAATAGAAAACCGTGAATTTTGAAACTCCCGGTGAAAGGGAGAGGGGTTTAATTTGGAAGTTCATCGGTCAGCCAACAGAGGGCACAGAAATCAATTTGCAGGAGGGACAATTGCGGGAAAAGTTGTGATGCATTGAGAATGTTGCAAAGGTAGCAACCGGTCTGCATAAAAATCAAGTCAAAAAACATAACTCAAATATAATTATTAAGTGAATCTAACTTGTGTGTGCCGCCACTGTCTACAAGCAATAAAATTATCCTACCTTCTTGACACAGTTCTTCAGCAGACAGCCAAAATCACTGATGCCATCCAAACACTTTTGTTTGCATGATACAACATGGGTAAAGCATCAAGCCTTAAAAACCCTTGAAACATCACGGATTTTTACTCTTCAAATATAATTTATCCTTCAGTGAGAAGTGTTAAATCTTATATATAAAAAATTAATGTTTGTACTTTATGCGCGGCCATACCGTTGATGCAATTGTGATGGGGTTTTTTGCAAAATATTCAGGAGATTCCCAGGATGAACACAGGCTATAAGAGAGTTGCGATACTCAACTCCTACACTCTTAAAAATCGCCTCCTTTTTAGTGGAAAATGTGAAAAAAGTGGCTCTTTAAACTCTTAAATGGCTTATGCTGCCTAAACCATAAGAAATACACAAAATTAATGTACACAGAATTGAATATCTCAAAAAGCTCTACAAAAAAGCCCGCGACAGCATATGTTTATCTCTTACGGATAATTCACAATAACCATTTTTGTCTTTCATTGATGCCAAGAGAATAATACCCATTCGGGTGAACCTTTCATCTTTATTACTGATACCAAGAGTCCCGCGCCGTAGCCGAGTGGTTAAGGCAAGAAGTCTTGGCGCAGAACTATGAGACTTACACTGATTCGAGTCTCCATGGGGGAAAAATTTTCCTCATGGAATTTCGGCCAATATGGGACTGGTGCACAGTGGGCCAGAAATGAAATCTAGCTGGAAAAATACTATTTTCACTCACCCTCATCAATTTATCTTTTTTTTTTTTCGCTCTAATATAATTGTTATATGACGGTTCTTAACTTATCTGCAAAGGAGGGTACAATTCTAATGTGAAAAAAGTAGCTCTTTGGAGCTTAAATGGCTTACGCTGCCTAAACCATAAGAAATACACAAAATTAATGTACACAGAATTGAATATCTCAAAAAGCTCTACAAAAAATTCCACAACAGCATTATGTTTATCTTTTACAAATAACTCACAATAACCATTTTTATCTTTCATTGATACCAAGAGTCCCGTGCCGTAGCCGAGTGGTTAAGGCAAAAAGTCTTGGCGCAGAACTAAGGGACTTATGCTGGTTTGAGTCTCCATGGGGGAAGAAATTTTTCTTATGGAATTTCGACCAGTATGGGACCGGTGCACAGTGGGTCAGAAATGAAATCTAGCTGGAAAAAAACTATTTTCACTCACCCTCATCAATTTATCTTTTTTTTTTTTCACTCTAATATAATTGTTATATGACGGTTCTTAACTTATCTGCAAAGGAGGGTACAATTCTAATGTTTATGAAGACAATATAAACATCGGAAGTTGCTGATGGTTAAGAACTCATCTGGTCTATATCCCAGTTGCGTTATTAGCGTTCTGTGTTCAAGTTCAGTGAGCTTTTCTTGTTATTCTACGTGGAGACTTCACCTTAAGGTTTGTAATTTTTATTGATATATTTAACTATTCTTCTATATAACCAGATATTATGTTAAATACATGTGTAATCATACCTTCCAAACACTAAACAATTACACTATCATCTTAATTTAAATTGAGCTACAAAGAAAACAGTTCTGAACAGTAGTACAAATTTTAGTTATAATATAGAGTGAATTATGGACTTTAATTTCCGCACTATAGCATGTGTGCAAATTATTACGTGTTTTTGATTAGCTTTCTCATTGCAGAAGGCGGCCAGTAACTGAGGCCTACCGCCGCGCGCAGATAATAATTGTTTGATTTAATATAGATAAAAGTGCTCGATAGAGGCAATAAGTTATCATTTAGTAAATAAATTAGGGTTAGGGGGATGTTAGGAGAATGTTGTAAATTATATAAAAAACCCAATATTTTTTTGAAAAGCGATTTTCTCAAACTTAGGAAGTTGTGCACGAGAAAGAAAATTCTATTGAAAATAATCTGATTGTCTAGAAGTGGATGTTAACTGTCCCGTTATTAAGAATTAATTTAGAACAATTACAGTCGTTGGAAAATCCTGTTCCATCTGCTTGTGGAATTGGAAGACCCAAAATACCTTTCGAAGAGGCTGGAATAAAAAAAATAGTTCAATTAAGCAGGAATTCTCTCACGATGAACTTGCTCTTGCAACAGAGAGATCACTTCGGTCAAATGGCAAACGGGATACTTCTGATGTTTTTAAAGAAATTACTGAAAAAAACCACAAAAAATAGCTTCAAAATAATAATAAACGTTACAAACCAATTCGCTCAACTCCCCTATCTTATATGTCGAACGAAGCATTGTATTTTTTACAACAAGATAATAAGATATCAAAACGCCAATGTATTAACATGAGACTAGGTGCCAAAAAGAGAGGTTGTGATATTTTACCCACCATATAATGCTACTAGGGAGGCTACTTTTCTCAAGCACCATATCCCAAGACAGATATTTCAGCAGAAATAAGACTACCAGTTTTTTTTTTTAGTTTTTATTCCAGACTCTTCGAAAGATATTTCGGGTCTTACAATTCCATAAGCAGATGGAACAGGATTTTCGAGCGACTGTCATTGTTCTAAATTCTTAATAACGGGAAAGTTAACATTCACTTCTAGCCAATCAGTAAGCTATATTTCAGTAGAAATCTATCTTGTTTTCTCGTGCACAACTTCCTATGTTTTAGAAAATCGCTTTTCAAAAATGATTTTAAAAGTTTACATTTACTTTTAACCAATCAGAATATTTCAGTAGAAATCAAACTTTTTTTCTCTCGTACAACTTTGTATATTTTAGACAAAAAGTCTTTTAAAAAAAAATTTTTTTAATTTTTTTAAAACATTCTCCGAACATCCCCTAACTATAATTTATTAATAGAGGATCACTTATTGCCTCTATCGATCACTTTTCTTCATATATTAAATCAAACAATTTTCTGCGTGCGAAGATAGGCCTCAGCTGCCGGCCACCTCCTCTAATTAAAGCTAATTACAAAAAACACAATAATTTGCACACATGTTATTGTGTGGGAATTGAAGTCCATAATCTCTCTATATTCTAACTAAAATTTGTACTACTGTTCAGAACTGATTTTTTCGTAGCTCAATTTTTAAGTAAAACGAATCGTGTACATTTTTTAGTGTTTCGAAGGTATGATTCCACGTGTATTTAACACAATATCTGGTTGTATAGAAACATGTTAAATATATCAATGAAAAGTACAAACCTTGAGGCAAAGTATCCATATAGAATAAGAAGAATAACTCACTGAATTTAATGCAAAACGTATTTATTTCTACAGCTCGGTACACAACTGGGATGCGGACCAGATGAGTTCTTAACTATCGGCAACTTCCGATGTTTATATTGTCTACATATATTTTAGAATTCTACCCTCCTTTGCAGATAAGTGAAGAACAGTCATCTGGCAATAATTTTAGAGTGAAGAAAGATGAATTGGTGAGTGTTAGTAAAATACTTTTTTCCAGCTAGATTTCGTATCTGGCCCACTGTGCGGTGCCCACCCAGCGTCGTGAGGCATTTTGGTAGATACAATAAGTAGCGACTCCAGGTTGAGAATACCAGTTATAACGGCTGGAGGATCCGACATGCTGACCACATGTCACCGTACACTGGCTCTCATCTGTGATTAACACATCTGGATGTGAGGCCAACTGCTGGCTGGTCAGACAAAAGTCTTCTAGGCCTGTCGCGCTTTGAGTTTTTTTTATACCAAGAAGATCGGGATAAGTAGATTCCCGGGCAAGCATGCTCTGCCATACCATTCATCCGATTGAGATGGAGCTTTTTGAAAAATGTTCAGGAAATTCCGGGAATGAACATAGACTATAAGAGAGTTGTAATCCTAAAAATCACTCTTTGTAGTGAAAAAGTGAAATAAAGTCCCTATTTTGACGCTTAAATAAATGACTTACGCTGCCTAAACCATAACAAATACACAAATTGATGTATATAGAATTGAACATCTGAAAAAAAAACTACAAAAAAGTAGAGTATAACAGCGCACGGCTGGTGGTAAAAACACATTAACATTTATTTAGGAGCAGCAGCGCACACCGGGTATTAGCTAGTTAATAATAAGAAAAAAACATCATTAGAAATTGGGTTTCTCCGATTTAACAAAAGAAATACACATTCCCCAAATCAGACAATAAATTCACCTGGCTGAGGAATTTGCTTAGTTTTTGCAATTCCTCAAAGAAGGAATTTTGATAATTAGTTCTTAATATTTGCTATGCCGGCGGTAGCATTGCTGCCGATAGGGTTACCCATGCCGGACCGGTCGAAGGTGATAAGCCAGACGAAAAAAGTACCTTGGTCGAAAGAGTGACGATCTTTCACCGTAAAAATACAACTGTCAAGAAATGTGGAGTAAGTTCTTAATATTTTGGCTTCATTCTTTCCCAACAAGCTCCAAAACCATCCTATACTATTATTTTATTTTAATTTTGGTTTATGAGTATCAAATATAAACCATTTTCAATAAGTGATAACTCGGATATTTTCTGTCAAAATCCTACGTACCTTGTGGCAAATTACTTGTCTATAACCAGAAAAATGTATAGAGTTTAATTCTGAAATACAATGTATATAAACCTAAAGATTAACCCATGAAAAAATAATAAATAATCAATATCAAGAAAGATAAAGTCATAAATAATCATCAAATGTATAGTCATAATTCATAAATAAATAAATAATAAGATTATTTGCAATATCAATAAGCATAAACAATATTCTAAACAAATGAAAAAAAGTTAGTAAACCCAGAATTAGATTTAGCAAAAATATATTTATAAACAATCTTCTGTTTGCAGATGACTTAACTATAATCCAGAAAGAAATGGAAATTATTTACAAAAGTCACTGCATAAATTAAATTAAATATGTAATTATATGATTTTAAAATATCAGTAAACAAAACAAAAATTATGGCTTTTAAAGGCAAAAATCCTGTAATTAATCTATAAGATCAAAGTCTGGAACGAGTGTCTAGTTTTAAATATTTAGACTGTAAAATCAGTTTTAACATAGAAAGACATAAAAAAAAAAGTCAATACATTTCAGGCAGTATGTGGAACAATTCAAAGTAAAGAAAGATACGAAAATAAAACTCTAGAGTTATGGCGATCCCTACATTGCTCTATGGTCATGAAACCTGGGTTCCAATGAAAACATAAATAAATAGAATTAATTTGAACTTTTATAGGAATAAATGAGGTTTAATTTAAGATAAATTAAAATGTTTCATACCTCTCCTCATAACCAGTCTTCTAAGTAGATCGCATTAGCAGCCCCATCCTCAGTACCATCTACAGAGGGAAGAAGAAGTGAACATAGCAAGTCTTCAAGATGGTACTGAGGATGGGACTGCTAATGCCCTGAAATCGCATCTACTTAGAAGATTGATTATGAAGAGTGGTGTGAAACATTTTAATTTATCTTAAATATAATTCAGTTGGCGGAGATATGGTTCCTTTGGCAAGTCAAAGGTTACTCTAATGAGATAAAATTAAATATGAATAAATAAGAAATAAATTAAAAGTAGAACGACTATATGATAAAGTAATGAAGTTGAACAAACATATAGATGACAATGAGCGAGGAAACATCAACCAAGAGATGACAAGATATTGAATGTCTTGTGAAGCCGGAACAGGAAATGGCCTATTCCTTGAAGTGATGATGATCAAGAAGCAAATCATGAGCTAAATACTCTCTAAACCCAAATTTGAGTTTGTGTCACATTCAGTACCATGCACTGAGCAGGGCATTTAAACCCACAGGCCAGCCATTTAAATACCCCAGCTACCCTTTTCATGGCACTTCAGAAAATGGACCTTATTCAGAAACTATTAGTCCTAGAAAATTCAAATTTTGTACATACCTAAAGGAGATATCCTAGTAGGATTTGATGGTGAAATAATTTCACTTTCACTTTGTGAATCTTCTAATTCATAAATCAGTTCATCACCTGAATCATCATTATACAAAATATTCACTAATTCTTCTTCAGTGAGATATTTTTCTTTCGCCATGGTTTCACTCACGCACAAACAACAGCACAATAACGAGAAACATATACGACTGCATTGGAGCCTGGAGGCAAGTTTGAATGAACGAATTCCATGTGTTATTTGTTTATAAATAAGAGGGGATTCACCAAGGTTAAACGTGTCAAACAGGAATAGAAAATGTACATTTACATGCCATCTATGATCTCCAAGACATACTAAGCCAGCACAATATTTAGGCGCCAAATATAAATGCGATTTGTTTGCGCCCACTCTAAAACGAGTTAACTGACTGACGGCCGCATATACGATAGTCTCTTTAAACACCTTAACTGGTTTACGGTACTGAATGTGACACAATGGGCCAAAGTCACAGATATAGGAAAGGTGAATATTGTTCTACAATACATTAAAGACTAAGTAAGAACTTTTATTTCCAGTGCCGGTCCCTAATGATATTATGAGATTTAATATTAGAAATATTCACCTCACCTCTTATTTTACTTTTTTAATAGATCGGTTTCAAAGTAAATACTGTTTTTTGAAGAAGCTGTGTATTACCATAATAGAATGGTCACAAAAATTTTGAAGATGGAGTATTTACTCTAAAACCAGTCCATTAAGAAGATAAAATAAGAGATCGGGTGGATATTAAATTATAATGTTTATATTATTCATTTTTAAACATCTTGACAGACAAATTATATTTGAAAAGAAAAATATATGCCTAGACTTTGGTTTGAACCCAGGACCTTTGACTCTCTAATGTCAATGCTCTATCTAAGTGAGCTACCTAGGCCTCCAACCTAACGCATATTTTTCTCTTACACATAGTTAATTCCCTAACCCCAAATGCTACAAGCTGTTGCTACAATTTCTGCAAATGGTGGCCTCTTTATTAAGAAGACTTTTTATTGGGAATTTAAACATTACTTATAAAGCCAGTAGTGCTTCTTTCAATGTTCATATTATTCATTTTTAAACATCTTAATGATGAACAAATTTAAAAAGAAAAATATATGCCTAGACTGGGATTTGAAATAAGGACCTTTGACTCTCTATGTCAATGCTCTATCCAAGTGAGCTACCTAGGCCTCCAATCTAAATGCATATTTTTCTCTTATATATAGCTAATTCCCTAACCCCAAATGCTACATGCCGTTGCTACGATTTTTGCAAATGGCAGCTTCTTTATTAAGAAGATTTATTTTCAAATATAATTTGTCCATCATTAAGATGTTTAAAAATGAATAATATGGACACTGAAAGAAGCACTACTGGCTTTATAAGTAATGTTTAAATTCCCAATAAAAAGTCTTCTTAATAAAGAAGTCGCCATTTGCAAAAATCGTAGCAACAGCTCGTAGCATTTGGGGTTAGGGAATTAACTATGTATAAGAGAAAAATACGCGTTTAGATTGGAGGTCTGGGTAGTTCACTTGGATAGAGCAATGATATTAGAGAGTCAAAAGTCCTGGGTTCAAACCCCAGACTAGGTGTATATTTTTCTTTTCAAATATAGGTAGACCGTAATTAAATTATAATACCTCATAGTGTTACTTCCTACTCAGTTTAAATGATATTATGAGGTGCTTTTGTGTCGAGGTCAAAGAAGCATAATTGTTACATACTTTCTATAAATTATGGGAAAATGTATTTTATATAAAATTTTGTTCCACTTAAAAAGTAATTATAAAATCATAAGTGCTCCTTAAAATTAATTTTACTGTAGTCCAAATTGGGGTTCATTTAATGTATATTCAAAGTAATCAAATTGAAAAAAATTTTGAAATTAGAGATTGTCTTACATTCAAAACTATATGATGAGAGATTGTCTTACATTCAAAACTATATGATCAGAGATTGTCTTACATTCAAAACTATATGATCAGAGATTGTCTTACATTCAAAACTATATGATCAGAGATTGTCTTACATTCAAAACTATATGATCAGAGATTGTCTTACATTCAAAACTATATGATCAGAGATTGTCTTACATTCAAAATTATATGATCATCATCATCGTCTTCCAGACAAGTTTAAGGACCAAAGCCTGTTACAGTTTCAGTGAAGCATTCTCAGTCCATCTTTTTCTAGGATGTCTCAAAGATCTCTTCCCTTGAGGATGGTATTGAAGCATGACTTTATGATTCATTCATTAAATATAAACATATATGCAGTATGTCATAACATACACATTTAAGAGTATCCTCATTTTTCAGAAACTTACAAAAACTGAGGGGGAAAATATTTATTTTAATTTGGATAAAAGACAGTAATTTTTTCTTGCAAAATCACTCTAATCTAAATACTCAGATATTTAAAGAAATAATTACCGTTTTCATATTATGTCGCTCAAGAGAGGAATTTGTCTGTCCTGGTGGTCGATGGTGAGGAGTGGCATTGATGTAATTTGGAGGATCTAGATTTGAATCTGCAGCCTCTCCATCTCCCTTGCCAAACAGTCGTTCTGCAGCTGATCTGCTCAAAGTCCCTCCTGCTCCTCTGGCAGGCTTGTTGGAGCGGTCAATCCTTGGAGGCAGCTCAGGAGGTCCTTGACCAGGTGGAGATCTTGTCACCGGGTGCTGGTGTGAGTGTGGTGGAGGGTAGTTGAGATGCATGGTTGATGAAGTCACAGGTGGGTCATCGTGATGTGAGAACCCATATTTGCTGTCACCTCCTTGTGACCGTCTTTTGTTACTCAAGGAGAGGGCAAGATTGTGGCTATGATGATGGTGGTGGTTCAAGGGATCAGATGGTCCTAAACCATTGTGAGTTTCATAATTCTGCAAGCATAAAACATCATAATCCAAGGACATTTGTATAGTATCTGCTATTTGTTATGCCCAGAGTAGCAGGTTTCAGTCTACTTTTTTAATCGCAAAATTGAATGGAAGTAAAACTATGAGGTATTTTATCAAAGAAATTGAATTGTTTATTCACATCTCAACTCATAATTTGGTCTCTCACCTGGATGATGATTCAAAGGACATTTCCTTTAATTTTAAATAAAAAAAAAGATGACCATTGGAAGCCTTGTATATCCTCTCCTGTGAACTTCATAACCAAATCCAACATCATGTACAATGGTCATCTCAACAGTTGGTTTTGGCTGAAAATGAAGGAAATGTCCTTCGAAATGTGTTCTGGTAATAGAGAGAAAATATATAAGGTAAATAACCAATTCAATTTATTTGAAGTTTCAGTAGTTTACAAATTTAAAAGAAACAAAAATCATGTTGTTTAAATGCTATATGATGCTGAAACTTAACCATGTCAAAAAGAGATCAAAGTAGAATTCAATCCAGTGAAATGAAATTTGAGTAGTACTGAAATATACAAAAAAAGGGACTAAATTAGAAAGAAGGAGTTTAAAAACTGACAGAAGTAATAGGAAAATGATATTTAAATGGCTCTGACATTTAAAAAAAGGATGGAGAGGGAAGAATGCCAAGGAAAGCTAATGGAGATACTAATGAAAGCCATAAAAAACACCTGGGACTAGATGGTTGGAACAAGTTTAAACTGATCTAGAAAGGAATAATTGAAAGCAAATCCAAAAAGAGCAAGTTTGACAGATAGAGGAGACAACCCATACATATGTGGAAATGTCTGAAAATAATGATGGTGTTTTCTTCCAATTAATAGATATCATTCACTCTTCTACATACATCTTCTGACACAATATTTGTATATTAGAATTTGTAAAATTTTAATTTCACAGCTTTTAAAAATAAATAAATGAGTTGTATTTCAGTGTATTCCCCACACTGTGTACTGAGCATTGTTAAAACAGCTGACTTCTTCACCAATAAAGCAAAATTACCTAGATCTATCACTTATTAAAAGAGTCATTCAGTATATAACATGTTGAAAATGAGGGCAAGGAATTTTGAGCACATTCATAGTTGTAAGTTGCACTCACATGGAACAGCAAATCTTGCTTCTTCAAAATGTGTCACTCAGCAGTTCTCACACATCTTTCATGGAGATGTGCCCAAAACTAAACCGCATACATTAGGTACACATTTAAGAGAATATATTTCAGAATTTTGTGACATGTTTCTTGTTGAAATTCTACAAACTGTGTAGAATGTTTTGAAATAAGTTGACAGCAAAATGTGTATAATTTATTATGAATGTACTGTATTCATTCATGCCTGTGACATAGTTCGTCCAAACAGCGACTGTTTCACATACTTTATAATACTCCAATCCCTTGCCCTGTTGATTACAAATTATCATCATCATCTCCTGCCATGTTGCAGTCCTTACGACTACAAAAACTCTCCTTCCATCTTTTTGGCAGATGTCCAATCGATCTCTTTCCCTGTGGTTGGTAGTTCAACATTGCCCTGGGGATCCATACTGTATCCATTATCTTGGTACTTATGGATATAATCCATAATGGTGTTCATGTTACATTCCTGTAGTATGTCTTTGTTTTTGATGTGATCATACTTGGTGTGGCCTGCTGTTCGGCACAAAAACTTCATCTCACCTGCTGTGATTCTACTCCTGTCACATTGTCTTAATGTCCACGCTTCACTCTCATAACAAAGGGGCAGGTCTTGCAAGGATTTTATACAGACGGATTCGAGTGTGTCTTTGAATTAAAGAAGGTTTCATAATTTTGTTTGATATATGAAGGATGCTAGAAGGAATGGTCAACAGAAAGAAAGTTAGAGGCAGAAAAATACATCAGATGATAGACAATATTAAAATAAATGGTTTGTATGCAGATACAAAAAAGGAAAGCTGAGTTAAGGAAAGAGTGGAGAATGCTGAGTTTGCAGTGAAAGACCTGCTCTTGAGCAGAACACTATGAATGAATATGTAGGAAATAACACTATGAGGTTTCTTTTAATTATTAATGAGTTGGTTTTTTTGACTCACCTTATGCCAGGTCTGCAAAAAAATCAAGAAATATGAGGTGAGTCAAAATAACCAACTCATTAATGATTTCATAATTTTGTTTAATAAACCTATAGATTAAATTTAAAAGATTTTATCTAGAATGTCTAAATCTATGGAAAATGACAGTTTATAACCCAGGTAATTAAATTAATTAACTCTTCCCAAAGTTCTATTATTAATACATATTTTGCTTTGTACAGGATCTTTGCCACAGAATGCCATGATTTTAGTTTTGTGTGGTGATAATTCCAATTGCTATTAGTGATAAATTATGTACAGATCTTTGTACATCGTCTTCTGTGGTTGCAAGAAGAACTATATCACCTGCGAAAATTAAAATGTCTAAATTTAATTTCCTATTAATGCTTATATGATCATGTCTTGTTTAGTTGGAACTCTCGGACAATAGCATTCATATATATATGTTGAACAATAAAGGAGAAAGTCCAGAACCATGTCGGATTCCTTAGTTAATAACACTCATTCTGATAATTTGTCTTCAAATCTAATTGAAATGATGGTTTCTCTGTATGAATTATATATATTTTAAATAATTTGTTGAGGTATATTATCAGCTGCCAAAACATTAAATAGTTTACGATTTACTCTATCAAAAGCTTTAACAAAATCAACAAAAGCTATATGTGTTTCAACATTGAACTCTCTGTGTTTTTCAATTAAAAGTTTCATAGTAAAGTTTCCATCACAACAAGATCTACCTCTTCGAAATCCATTCTGTTCTTCTCCTAATATTGGCACATAATATTTATATAATTTATTTTTATTATGCTGGTAAAAATGTTGTATCCAGAGTTCAACAAACTGATGCCCCTGTAATTCTCACAGTTCTGTGTACTGCCTTTCTTTTATATAGGTATAACTACTGCTTTTAACCAATTGATTACAAATTATTACCTGAATAACTAAAAATGTTGTAAGAAATAATCTAAAAGGCCTAATTTCATATCAGAATTTTTGACAAAAATTAAAATACAACTCTGAGATTGCTTACAAATCATAATTATCTAGAGTAAGTCAAAGTAATTTTAAAATTACCAATAAATTCACAAGCAACTAAGGGCCGCATGCAAAGATATTTCTCTCTGTTTTTAGTATTAATTTCATACATCTCAATGATGGATAAATCATATTTAAAGAGAAAAATTATACGCTCAGACCGGGACTTGAACCCGGGACCCTTGGTTTTCTAGTCCAAGTGCTCTACCATTTGAGCTACCTGAGGACTTGCTCAGGTAGCTCAAATGGTAGAGCACTTGGCCTAGAAAACCAAGGGTCCCGGGTTCAAGTCCCGGTCTGAGCGTATAATTTTTCTCTTTAAATATGATTTATCCATATTTCTCTCTTCTCAATTTCTTCCAGTCAGTGATGAGCTGAGTCTGTAAGAATCTCAACGTCCATTCATAAATCAAATTAGTGAGAATCTCACCAATGAAGCATAATTCTCAACTCATTTGTTTTTTTCCGAAAAGTTGTCAAAAGAAACCGGTTTTCAATGTTTTCTAAAGCATTTCCAACTTGCCTTAAGATGTATTATAGCAGAACAGCTGGTGACTAAAGGATTTAATATTTGTTTAATATTCATAAATTAATTTTTTTTAAATAAAAATATTTGTAATAACATGGTTACAAAGTAAGATACAATAATTAAAAAGAAATAACGAGCAAATTTTTATGGAATATGGACACTCTCAATTGAGGGGATAAGCCACACTTTCATGAAAAGTGAGATTATTACATTTCTGGAATGCAGTGCCATCTACATTTGTAACTACAAATTGTTACATGTGTGGGTTATACCATTGGGCAGCTATTTTGTATTTCAATTCAGTATACTGATCATGTTTTCTCAAACTCCAGTGAAAGAATGGTATAACCCACAACTTCATATTTCGATCACTAGAGGGAAGGGTGATCAACAGTGTTGACAACACATGTAGTTTAGAGCTAAATCTAACCCATTGTTTTAAACACACTGTTTAGCAACTAGAATTACATATTGTTGTATTGTCGAGTTCAAAATTTAATTGTTACTTACCATTTAAGTGAGTAACAAATCACTTCTGTTAATTTAGAACTTTTCTATTTGTTTTCAATAGTAGTTTTGCTAATGTGGTTTATAATTGTTTGCTGCACTGGTAGTAAATGATCAACTGTTTTTGTTTGATTTGTTATCAAAATGAATGTTATTAATGTTGGTGATGATAATCAGAGTAATAGGCTAAAAATGAAAGACAAATAAAATAAAATAAGGCAAAATGGTTACGAAATGCTGGCTTAGAATACGTTACAAAACTAATAAAATGACCAATGGTGTGATTTAATCAGTAAAGCAAGAGTAAAGAAACCATTCAAACTGATGAGAATGCAGATGCAAGATTTCAAGAACTTGAATAAACTGGCTGAACTATTAGCAAAAGAAAGTAAAACAAACGAAGGACTTCAAGTTCACATGAGGAAGTTTACAGCTCTTAAGGTAGATAAAAATACTTTTCAACTACACTTACAACTCGAGAGTTGACAGGAAATGAAGATTTTCAAAAAGCAACCTGGGAGGCGCCGAAAAGTTAAGACTACATGAACTTGGAATGCCATGGATGATTTCTTGAAAAACTTGGAAATACTCTTATCTACATGGCAGAAAAACTTGCCAAAAGAAGTATGCTCATATTATGTCTCTACTTCCCTTTGTATCATGCAGTGTCTACAACTCTACAATCCGATGGTCCAGAGATGGAAGACGAATGTGAACTAGTGTGAAAATGGACTTTAGCATCTTATTTAGATCTTCAACCATATATAAATATTACATACTATTGACGATTTTATTATTAATTTAACACTTCTCATTGAAGGATAAATTATATTTTGAAGAGAAAAATTTTCGCCTAGACCGAGACTCGAACCCGGGACACTTGGCTTTCTGGGCCAAGTGCTCTAACAACTGAGCTACCGAGGCGAGTTGCGATCTAGACGCAAATTTTTCTCTTATATACGTTGTAATATCCCTCGCGCCAAATGCTTGAAACCATAGCTTCTATCTTTGCAAATGGCGGCTTCTTGGTTAAGAAGACATTTATTGGGAATTTAATACTTTATAGCCAGTAGGGCTTCTATTGACGATTTTATTATTAATTTAACACTTCTCATTGAAGGATAAATTATATTTTGAAGAGAAAAATTTTCGCCTAGACCGAGACTCGAACCTGGGACCCTTGGCTTTCCAGGCCAAGTGCTCTACCAACTGAGCTACCGAGGCGAGTTGCGATCTAACCCTACTGGCTACAAAGTAGTGTTAAATTCCCAATAAATGTCTTCTTAACCAAGAAGCCGCCATTTGCAAAGATAGAAGCTATGGTTTCAAGCATTTGGCGCGAGGGATATTACAACGTATATAAGAGAAAAATTTGCGTCTTGATCGCAACTCGCCTTGGTAGCTCAGTTGGTAGAGCGCTTGGCCCGGAAAGCCAAGGGTCCCAGGTTCGAGTCTCGGTCTAGGCGAAAATTTTTCTCTTCAAAATATTATATACTATATTTATAAGTTATGTTTCTACAAATGTACAAAGGAACTCATAAATTAAGAAGTGTATCCTGTATCCCAAGAAAAAACAAAGTCCACTGCTTTATATTGACAGTATTTTTCTCCTATATACAAAAGTAAAACAAAAAAGAAAATTATTTTCTGTAATATTATATTCCACCCTTAATCAAATAAAAATGTTTGTAACATAAGTTTATAGGCTAATTTCTTTTGTAAATTGACTATTTACAAAATTCTTGTTATCTTCATTAGACGTTCATGTGGCTTATCCCCTTCTGACTAGACCCCTCAATTGTGTAGGCCTATAGATATTTCAGGATATTTCTATAATAAATATTTTTGAATATATAATATAGTATATAATAATTGTATATATTCGTGAAGATAACATATCCTCAAATGAAAATTCCTACTGTAGTCTCAACATTAATAGACGAAATTACGACTTTTATGTCAGATTACTACTATTATTAGAATGGTGACCACCTGGTAGGAGAAGAAACTCGTGGATGCAAGAAATAAGAACAGGAATGAGAACAAGAGGACTGGAGGAAATGGAGTGGATGCACAGAGACGAGTGGAGAAGAAAAATAAAACTTTAGGCACAGAAAGATGTGTAAACATTAAAAATCTGTATATAAATAAATAAATAATTATTATTATTAATCCGTGTGACAAATGAGGTTTATGCTTAAACTAAAAAGAAATCTAAACAAGTAATTTGTTAATATTTGAAATATTGTAACATAATTTTTATATTTTTAGATTAGGCCTACACAGGAAATTTGGTTAATAAATATTCAATTAAAAATACACTTATACCAACAATTATGTTTTTTCTTAACCTTTAAACGCCCAGGAGCCCATATGCTGGGTTTTAAAATGTACGTCCAATCTGCCCGCAGACCCAGCGTATGGGTTCTGAGCAGTCGGACTTGTTTGGTTGCTTGAAATTATACTGGATAATACTACTTTTGTAACATACCTTTTTTCAGGGTTATCAGATGCTTGGCAACGTGATGTGAAGATAGCATTCGTTTATTAAATGTTTGTTTTTGTGTGATAAACCTCGAAACAATCACCAATTCACAAACCGACATCATACTTTTTACACTTCACTTGCACACGTTTTCTGATTCCCCGCGCCGAACACACGACAACTTAGTCTTTGTAAAGCTACCGACCAATGTTGACTAAAGTTAACTTCAAGTCACAAAATATCTGTACTCAATATACTATGTCTACCGACCAGGGAGTCATCTACAGGGTGTTCTACCAGCCTGTTCCAAAAAGTCTCTGACAAGTCTAAGTCATAAGTCACTATATGTTGTTTTGGCACCAATTAAGTCAGACGAAGAAAATTGTATAGAATGGTTAAGTCTAACAAATGAAAAAATATTTTTTTTGGTTGAGTAAACAAGCTATAACGGCTGGGGGACTCCACATGCTGAGCACATGTCACCCATGCACTAGCTCGATGATCATCTACCTTTGTGATTGACACATATGAGTGTGAGGCCAGAAGCTCGATGGTAGGCTCTAAGGGCCTTCTAGGCCTTTCGCACCATGGAATTATTATTATTATTATTATTAGATTATTAGGCATCCCTTTTCTCTTATGTCTTACTATCCCACAACACGTCATTTCACATTAGAAAAATTACGCCAAGAAAAAGGTACATTTCTGATTCTGTCATGTCAGGGGGAAGAGTACATTTTTCTTCGCTGTCAATTCTAGTTTCACGAACCCAAGACCTGACAAACGTCAGGTGTCTCACAGCTATAAGTGTCAGTTGATTGTAGCTTGTCATTGATATCGTTTTGTCATTGTCACAATCCGAGAATGTCTTGTATTTCAGCGTAACGTAGTGATTTTGTACTAGACATATCGTAAACTTCACTCTGAGTCACAAAACTGTGAATGAATAAGGGCTTGGGTGGAATGTGACCTTTTTTTTTTTCTTCAAACTTTCCTGCTTTGGGGAAAACTGACCGGATGCAACATAATAAACAAAAGAATGAACGAGGGTGAGAATATACCTAAATCTATGTATAGTTTTTCACTTCTAACCTGATTCACAACACTCTAAAATCCCGAAAGTTATTTGCTAACTATCGTGAATTTAAAAATTATCTCTGTGATATAAAATATCACTACGGGTTTTTGCCGTGAATACCACTGATTTTACAATAATATTTAACACTTTAAACGTTGTTTCATGTTTGTGACACCCACAGATTTTAAAATATGAGTTAATAAAATCAGCAAAGTTATAGTCAAAAGCCAAGGAGTTTAAAAGCTAGGGGGACATTTAAACCCGGGCAGCCTGCCGCTACCTGGCCATTTAAACTTGGGCGCTTAAAGGTTAAATGTTGTAAAAATGGTGTACCTATTCATAACTCATACATATAATGCTATTGCCTAATAACAAATCACTGGCATTATCAAACCCAGAGATTTATGGCTGTATGGACATAAGCTCTCCATACATCCCTATCCTGAGCTAATGGTTTCCAATCATCTCTTGTATAATTCACCTCTCTCAAATCATGGTTATTGTTATATTAAAGTTTCCATGCTTGTATTTCACTCCCCATGTCCTGCACATCACAACCTATGAAACTTAACCATTTTCATATCATTTCCCATAAAAATCATCAATATATACCAATAATGTATTAATGTAAATTAAAGTGATCCCACAACAGGCCCGGAGGCCCTTGGGGTAGTGGGAGGTTAAGGCTCCCACTTTTTCTAGACAATCGGCACTTTATGTCAGCCAGGTTGTCAGCCCTGCGTGACGGCCACCTTTACCCCAGAACAAGCGTCTGGTACTCATTTCTGTTAGAGGCTGAGTCAACCCCAGGGCCATAGTGCCGCCAGAGGGTTTGGGTCAGTTTAAAAATCCTGACCCCAAAGGGACTTGAACCCTTGACCCTCCGGCTTGTAGCTCAAGTGCCTTATAATGTATTAATACCATTTTAATTATACATCATCTTTATCATCTAGAGATTTTATTATTTGCTCTAGTATAAAATTTAATAGCAGAAGAGACACAGCATCGGCTTGCCTTAAACTATTAGATAAAGAGTCTCCATTCGTTATTTTTTAAACAAAATATAGATATTAATAATACTAGAATCTACTACAGTTATGCCTAGAGTCACAAATGGATGTTAAAATTTAATAAAATTGTTTCACAGAATTAAAAAAAAAAAAACTTCTGTTATATGACAAATGTTTTTTGAACACTGAGATTTACTGAGTGCTAAATTAACATCCTCTTTTCTTTATGCAAACGTTATGAATTTGAAAATGATGTATCTGAAGTGGATTTGCTCTGTTTGTATAATTATGCTGTAGTTAACAAAGGTGTAATGTGGCAGGCACACTGCATATTAGTAGCACTGTTTAATTCTATATATTTGCATTAACCAAATACTCTTATGTTAGGTCACCTGCCTGTTGATCTCCAGATCTGAGTTTAAAACATGATGCAGTAGTACTTTTTTTAGCTATTTAAACCGCATATCAGAAGTATAACGACAAGATTAAGTGGGTAGTTCTGCATACAGCCAAGCACTTTAACACATGATGTCTTGGTGCATGTTCGAATCCCCGTGAAAGCAAATTTTTTTTTTTCAATTACCTTTGGCCAATATGGGACCTGTGCCCACCCAGCATTGTTGGAATTTGGGTAGCTACAATAAGTAGCAGTTCCAGGTTGAGAAAACCAGCTATAATGACTGGGGATCTGATATGCTAACTACATCTCATCCGAATACTGGCTCTGTGATTTACACATGTGGATAGGTAGGCCAAGGGCCTTCTAGACCTCTCGTGCCATGGAATTGGAGATTAATTAGGTACCAAGTATCTGGATTAATTGTATGAGCAAATATACTGTACTTTTGTTTGATAGGGGTATTAACCCATTTGTGCCTAGTATTAAATAAATTCAATATTTATAAAGATTTTTATGTCTCCTGAAAAAATCTACTAACTTGTGTAAATTTTTAAAAAATATTCTGATTGCAATATTTGACAGAGTTATAATAATGCAATGGAAAAAGTTTAGGCTCTCTAAGATAACAAAGATTAGACTACGAGATAGACTTTTTTAGTAATGTTGTGATTATTTTATACTGGGATATGCAAAATGAACACATATATACGAGGGCGGATTGGAAAGTAACGCACAATAATTTTCTGCCTTGGTATTGCAGCTAGAATGTTGAAATTTCACAGAGATATAGTTTGAAGTTTTCACTACAGATGGTATTTTTTTCTCAGGTGCACCTCTTGCGAGAGAAGCTTGAACTATGCAACAAAGATGGCGCGCATGCTACAGTCGTCCACCTGTGAGGAACAGAGAAGTGTTGTTCGATTTTTGTGGGCCAAAGGGCATAAACCCAGTGAAATTCACAGGGACATGCGTGGCGTGTATGGGGATGATTGTATGGACCGTAGCAATGTCTCCAGGTGGTGCACATTCTTCCAAGAGGGACGCGTGAACCTTAGTGATTCGCCACGCTCCGGCCGGCCGACAACAGCAGCAATCCCGCAGAATGTCAAAGGCATTGCGGCGGTGCGGTGTACGATATTGTTCATGAAAATTTGAAATTCCATAAAGTTAGTGCTCGATGGGTGCCTAAAAACTTTGGTGAAGTTGCGTCGTGCCATTCGTGACAAACGTCACAACATTAACGTTAAACTTCTTCATGACAATGCTCGCCCCCATGTTGCTGCTGTCGTTCGTCAGAAAATCGCCGAATTTGGTTGGGAGGTGCTCCAGCATCCACCATACAGTCCGGATCTTGCACCATCGGACTTTCATCTCTTTGGTCCCATGAAGAAATTCCTGGCCGGCAAACGCTTTGAGACAGATGTGGAAGTGAAATCAGCAGTGCGCAGATGGCTACACTCCAACCAAATGGACTTCTACGAACAGGGCATATTGAAACTGGTAACACGATGGGAAAAATGTGTTGAGAAAGTTGGTGACTATGTCGAAAAGTAGGTAAAAGATGTAAGTTCATTTGTGATTTTTTTCCTTTTTTTTACTATTAAACTTTTTAAAAAAAAAATTATTGTGCGTTACTTTCCGATCCGCCCTCGTAGTATGAAAGCCTTTAAAAAAATGAAAAATAAGCATAAACTAATTTCTCATAAAATTTGTTAAATAAGTTAAATTATCATCCTTGTTATAAATAATCTTCGTTATCATGATGAGCAAAATTGTTAGTTTAGATTACCGTTTGATACTAATTTATTTTAATAAAAAATTATTAAGTCTTTAATATTTATAATATTGCCCCATTAAAATCTCAATAAAAATGCTGTCATGTAATTCATTATTACGGTATTTATTTAACAAACAAAAGTGCCAATTAGGCTTAAACTCATGTGTAACTTACTATAATTACATACAAAATAATAGAAAAATCATTAATTAATTTAATTAAAGATTATTTATAACCAAGTTATGTATGTATGTATTATTAGGCCTAACCTCAAAATATTTAAGAAATATTTCAAGAAACATATAATGTTAACAAACTATTTATTTAAAATAAGATACATGTAAGTCATAATAGACAATAATGACATAAATTTGACACAAATATTTTACAAAATTTTTTAAAACTATACGTTGAAGCAGTCATATTATGATAAGTTGCTCATAATTTCACGCTTGAATGCGGTAACTCGGATTGGCTGACGACTAAAAAATTTTCAATTGAATTGGCAATTATTTATCGCAAGAACAGATTCCTGAGTCTGAAAAACGTCTCTGCAAGTGGAATTTTAATGATTTATACCTGAGTATACCTTTTACGCATGAGTGCATTCTTGCATATCGACCTAAGTTAGGAAGTTCAAAATCATGGGATATATTTATGAACACTATTTTACGAATAAAAGGAATATGTTTATGTTAAAATCGGAGTTGTGACTGAGGATGGATGAAATGTCATCTAAAACTGCAGTATTGTGAAAAGCACTAAATTTATGAGTTGAGTTTTTTAAAAAATTATCTCTGATGAATTTAAATTTAAAAAAAATAAAAGATATAATTTCATATTTATAAAGGAAGTACCATTTAAAAAGAAAAGATGATCTAATGTCGCATAAAAACACGTTGATGAGTAAGATGAAATTGATAAATGAGTTGGAGAAAATGTTTTAACATCTCACCTCACAAAGTTGCATGTCTTCATGATACCGGTTTCAAAAGTGTAGTATTACTTCCATCTTCAGTCAAATTCCAACTGTTGAAATTTCGTCATTAACATCATCTTCTGAACTGCCATCTGGTGTAGATTTTATGAACTTGGAGATTAAATTATTCTCGTCGGGGCAGTTCAGAAGATGATGTTAACGACGAAATTTCAACAGTTGGAATTTGACTGAAGATGGAAGTGATACTTTTCTTTTGAAACCGGTATCGTGAAGACATGCAACTTTGTAAGGTGAGATGTTAAAACATTTTCTCCAACTCATTTATTAATATAAAAACCTCATAGTGTTTCCTCCCACTGTAAATTTAATTAAAAAAGATGAAATTGCTTGTACCAAGAGATATCAAGTGACTACTCTAAGAACTACATTGTTGTTGTTATTAACTATTCTCAGGGAATAATCTATATATTAATATGTGAAGAAAAAACTTTGTACCCCTTTTTAAGCACATTGCAGGCACGGAGGAGTGTGATATTTGGCATAATTAAAGTTCACATAGAGAAGGAGTGCAGAAAAATAAAATTTATGTATGTGTTACAAACACATTAAATTAAAAAAAAAAATTATCTCTAAGGAATTTATGTGTATTACTCATTCATTTGTTTACGTTCATACTGAAAGTGCATTGTTACAAAAAGAAAATTGTGCAGCAGCAGCAATGTGAATTGACTTACTCTCACATATTTATTATTAGTGGTTTAAAAAAAGTGAGTACATTTTTATTATTTAAATATAAATTAAACCCTGTCTAATCTTGGTTTCAGTAATTTCATTACATATTTTTTATGTAAGTATTTGCACCTACTTCCATTATGCCTCGACATAGAACATTGACAAGTTGGAGTGGGAGACAAAGAAGAAGGGATGCATATTCCCGTACACATAATACTTACTTACTTACTTACTTACTCACTGGCACTATCAAACCCGAAGGTTCATGGCCGCGCGGACATAAGCTCTCCATACATCCCTATCCTGAGCTAATGCTTTCCAATCATTCCCTGTATAATCTACTTCCCTCAAATCATAGTTAATGTTGTTCTCCCACCTCATTCTTGGCCTACCAACTGGGCGTTTTCCCTCTGGCTTTCCTACAAGAAGCTTCCATGCACGTCTTTCATTCCCCATACGTGCAACATGTCCTGCCCATCGCAGTCTACGAGACTTAACTGTTCTTATTATATCTGGCTTCCTATAAAGACCATGTAGTTCATTGTTATGTAGTCTTCTCCATTCACCTGTCTGTTCATCTCTCTTTGGTCCAAAAATTTTCCTAAGAACTTTATTCTCAAATACTCGTAATCTCCTTTCCTCCCTTAAAGTAACAGTCCATGTTTCGCACCCATATAATATAACTGGTAGAATAATAGTTTTATATATTTTCAGCTTAACGTTTTTTGAAAGGAGTTGGGACACATCAAAAGTCTCTGCAATGCATAATAGCATGCATTTCCAGAATTGAGCCTATGTTTAATTTCTTTGTGCATTTCATTCCTATTTGTGATTATTGTTCCTAGGTATTTGAATTCAGCCACTTCCTCAAAATTTCCCTCATTTGTCATTAGCTGTCCATTTCCATTATATACTGAATTTCTACTTGTGACCATATATTTAGTTTTAGTGATATTTACTTCCAGTCCTAATTTCTTAGTGTTACTCAATAGTGTGTGCGTGTTGGCCTTTAGTATCTCCCTCGCTATCGGCCAGTAGTACTACATCATCAGCATAAACTAACATCTTATTAATACCATTGAGTTGCAAGCCTTCCTCATTCTCTAAAGATTTAATGGCATGCTCTAGTACAAAATTAAATAGTAGAGGAGATAGTGCATCTCCTTGCTTCAACCCATTCTGGATTTCAAAAGTGTCTGAAAAATGTTTGCCTACACGCACCCTACTCTTTGAGCCATTTAGACACATTCGTATAAGTCTAACCAACTTTTTAGGAATTCCGAACTCCAGCAGGATACTATATAACTTCTCCCTCTTAACCCATCCACCTCTCATTTAAAGTCCAGCTCTGCTACCCAAGAAACCTGATTTAAATCCCAAGTCCTACTGCCTGGCATTTAAGTGTAACGCAGCAGCTTAATATTACCTCCAGTAACTAAAAATCAATTTAAAAATGAACTATTGAATATTCCGGCTTAAAATTCTGTAAATACGTTAGTGAAATTATGTACTCACCAATGGATATATTTAGTATGATGTCTGGGTATGGTAGACCTTGAAACAGCCCGGTAAATGAAGTGGAGTGTTACACTTTTCACACTGCCATGCAGTTTCACTTCTTTTTCCTTTGCTGTAGCATACCACACACCGTTTAGTAACATTTTTTTTCTTTTTCTCTGTGGGTGGGATGTGCATCGGGAAGTGACCCCAATTTTTTGCTTGTAGTCTTAGGGGTGTAGCACTAGATGAAGGTCGGCCTCGTACATTGTAGTCAGGCATGTGAATACTTTCAAGTAGCTGGGTTGCAAGGGCGATCCTGAAGTCAGAGAAAGTTTTTTTCTTGCTGCCAGTTAGCTTGTTGTGGACTATGAAGGAGTTGTAAACACATATATCAAGTAAATAAAAAAATATCTTGCGATACCCCTTGACTGTCCTTCTCATAATAGGAAAAAGGGCAGTTACTTGATCCTGGAGGTCTACCCCTCCCATTCCCTTCTGGTATTCGATAGCACAAGCTGGTTTCTTTCTTTCTTCTCTTGGTTGTTGACCTCTCTTTCTTTTTAATTTTCCAGTGCCCCTAATGTCAGCTGATCGATGCTTAGAGGAAAGAAAGTGAACATCTTTATTGTCCTTCCACTTTACACAAAGAATATGGTTAGCTGACCAGATTTCATACTCGCCAGGCTTCATTTTCTTGCTAGAAATATCGCTGGGCATCTCTCTTCTAGTAGGCCTAACAGTGCCTATTACATTTGTTTTACGGGATATCAATCTCTTACAAAGATCTGGTGAAGTGTACCAGTTATCTAAGAAGAGAGTGTGTCCTTGGTCAAACAATGGTTGACACATGTCCATTACAACATTTGTACTGGCAGGAAGTGTAGGATCAGTAATGTCATCTCCGATGTAAATTTTAAAAGAATGACAATATCCAGTAGACGACTCGCATATTTTGTATACCTTTATTCCAAAACGCGAACGCTTAGAACGGTTACACTGTACATACGATAATCGACCTCTGAATTTCATTAGGCTCTCATCTAGTACTATGTCTTGTGCAGGTGAGTAGAGATTACTAAATTTCTCTGACAGGTGTGTTATGATTGGCCTAATCTTTTTCAGTTTGTCCAGATCTATAGCATTTCTGTCATTTGCGAAATGAAGAAAACGAGAGATAAGTTGAAATCTCTCTCTACTCATCGTTTCCCCATAGATTGGTGTTTCGATGCATCTATTTTTAGACCAGTACAGTTGTAAGCGTGATTTTCGTACTTGTGACATTAGTATCACTAGCGAAAAATAGCCTTTCATCTCATCTTCTGTCACATCAAACCATTTATCGTCATCTTTCTTTCTCTTTCTTTCAGGATTCGCTAACTGCTCCCTTGCGTAGTCATTAGTTTCCTTAGTTATTACGGAAAACAAAGGGTCCATATAATCTAAAAATATTTGGAGTTCAGAAGGAGATTGATATTCATATTGATTTTTAATCTCATTACACACACCACTATCACCACTAAACTGATATACAACAGGGTTATTCTCAGATTTCACCCACTTCCAATCACTTGGCGTGATACGGCTTTGTTTTTTTGCAGGTGGCGGGACAATAAGTTCATTATCACTCTCACCGCTTTCTTCTTCAGCAGAAGTTGCTTCTGAATCACTTATAGATTCATCAATACTTCTCTCATCACTAAATATATCAGAAACTTCTGAATCACTGCCTAATTCACGCTCTAATAATTTCCTAATTCCATCACTGTCACTACCCTTAACTTTCCTTGGCGCCATTTTTCTTACAACTGACACATGTTCTTTCTTAGGGTAAAACTCGTTCTGGAAATTTCTAAATGGCATGGAGGGGATGAAATAGCATTCTTGTGGATGTGTAGAAGAAGAAAAAGTGTATGTAACAGATATCTATGAGCAGCAAAATAAACTAAAAATTCGTTTTTTCGATCTCTACACTGCGCGACCACAGGTCGTCATACGATTTTAGTGCTTAAGAACGTCATGCGACCTCAGCTCGTCATCCGATTTAAATGGGTTAATTGAATCATATGCTTTTTTGAAGTCTACATATAGTTGATGTACAGTACCATTATATTCCCATTTCTTCTCTAAAATCTGTCTTATACTGAAAATCTGATCTGTTGTAGACCTGTTTCTTCTAAATGCACATTGATGGTCTCCTAGAATGTCATCAATATAGGGAGTAAGTCTGCTTACTAATATATTTGTTAGAATTTTGTACGAAGTTGAAAGTAATGAGATGCCCCTGTAGTTGTTGCAATCAGTTTTATCTCCAGTTCTGCTGGGATCTCATCTGAACCTGATGCTTTATACATCTTCAATTTTTCAATCGCCATTTCAACCTCTAATGCACTTGGCTCTGCGACTAGCATTTCTGCTGTCTGTAACTTATCCTCCTCAATGTCCTGTTCTGTATGTACATTTAATAGCTGATTAAAGTAACCTTTCCATCTATTTAATATACTCCTAGAATCTGCAATCATATCCCCATTTTCATTCCGAATTATGTTTGTTCTAGCCTGAAACCCTTTCTTCTCTATACTAATTCCCTGATATAATTCTCTAATGTTCCTATTTTTGCATTCATTTCAAGATCATTAATCTTCTCTCTCAAATATTCCCTCTTTTTACTCTTTAGTAACTTGGTGGTTTCACGTCTAACACTACCCAATTGCTCTAAATTTACCTCATTTGGATCGTGTAACCATTTCCATTTTTGCCAGCTTTCTTTTCTTTACAATGTCGGCACATTCCTCATCAAACCATTCTTGTTTTGCCTCTTTTTTAAACAACCAATGCTTTCTGATGCTGACAATTTAATAGTATCTCTTATAGCCTCCCATTCTTTATTTATATCAGTTTCTTCTTCGTTTGCCACATTGTCATCTGAAGATTCCAGTACTCAAATCTATTAGCTATTTTGATTTGGTATTCTTGCCGCATTTCATCATTTTTCAAGTTTTTTAATTCATATTTTACAGAATCATCTTTAGCGTTCGTTCCTCTCATAAGCGATAGCCGTTGTCTGATTTTCACTCTGACCAGATGATGATCCGAATTGCAGTCTGTCCCTCTAACTGATCTAACATCAATGATCTACTGTGCCAGCGTTTATCCACTAATACATGATCTATCTGGTTCCGAGTTTCTCCATCTGGGGACGTCCAGGTGTATTTATGAATATCCTTATGCTGAAATGTTGTGCTCTTAACAATGAGATTCTTTGATGTGGCAAATGTGACTAATCTAACCCCTTTGTCGTTACTATCTTCATGAAGACTGAATTTGCCTATTGTTGGTTTGAATATATCTTCCCGCCCCACTTTTGCATTAAAATCTCCTAAGACAATTTTCATATGATATCGTGAAAGGCTATCAAATAAGCATTCTAATTCTTCATAGAACTCATCCTTGATCTTGTCATCTTTATCTTCTGTGGGGGCATGTACATTTACAATTATAAAATCATGTCGTTTACCCTTTAGAATTATGTATGATATCCTATCACTAACAAATTTAATATCTCGGATAGCGGATAGGATCCTCCTTCTGACTAAAAAACCCGTTCCAAATGCAGGTCTTTCTGCACCCCCATAGTATAATGCAAAGCTTCCTGATTCCTGACTACCTTCTCCTGGCCACCTAACTTCCTGTAAAACGACTATATCCAAGGGTGATTTATCCAATTCCCGCGTTAATATCTCTAGTGCCCCGCTATTGTATAAAGTCCTAACATTCCATGTTCCTAGGAACATGTCCCTGTGTTTGAGCCTTTGGCTAAATGCAAATTTAAATAGTATAAATAGTATACAAATGCCCAATGATGCGTTATTGTTTTTTAAATATGGCTTAGCCAAGCTATACCACATATTTCCTATCGTTCGTATTTTTTAAATAAATGAAAAATTAATGCATAATGACATATTTGTGACAAACTTAAAAATTTAATGGATTGTGGTTGAATTTTGACCGCTGGGCGACCACTAGTATTTATAAAAACATATTAAATAAATAATTGTTTATATCGTATACAATTTAATAATGTAATCATTATGAGTTTTAACACTAAAATAAAAATTGTTTATATATTCAAATTTAGGGCAATTAAATTTCTACAAAAAAATCATTAACACTAAATAAATACATTCATATGAATAATATAGCATTTTCACCTCAACAGAACACATGATGAATCTTATAAAAGTTGATTTTCGCCTGTATTCAAATAAAATGAAAATATATGCTTACCTGCTTATATGCATTGCTGGGGGAGTAAGGAGGTGGGGCACTGTACCCAGGAACACCATTATCCTCCTGTGTGGCAATGCTGGGATCAGATGAGCTCTTCACTAGTCGAGGAGGTCCAGGTCCAGGGCCTGGTGGCGGAGCTGTAGATCCAGGAGGAATGGCACAACGAGGTTCTGGGGACAAGTCGAGGTCCGATTCTGGCGATGAGGCGTAGGAGAGGCGTGAGGTCATGGGGAACAGGAAGTCATCAGACAAGGCTTCATCCGGCTGCAGAATATAAGGGACAAAGGTTACAACACAAACATGCAACACTCCACACAAACACAACACGTGCATCACAATACTCTGTTTTAAACAAGCATGCTTAAATATGGTCCATTGTTGGGCTGTTTACTATTATATTTACAGATGAAATGAATACCCCCCCCCCCCGTATTCCATCTGGTTTGTTGTGCTTACCTCAAAACAGATAAAATAATATACTGTTGATATTATTTGTTTTTAAACATCTTAATGATGGACAAATTATATTTGAAAAGAAAAATATATGCCTAGACTGGGGTTTGAACCCAGGACCTATGACTTTCTATGTCAATGCTCTTCCATCTGAGCTACCTAGGGCTCCAATCTAAACGCGTATTTTTCTCTTACACATAGTTAATTCCCTAACCCCAAATGCTACAAGCCATTGCTACGATTTTTGCAAAAGGCATAGGTAGCTCAGATGGAAGAGCTTGATATAGAAAGTCAAAGGTCCTGGGTTCAAACCCCAGTCTAGGCATATATTTTTCTTTTCAAATATAATAATATACTGTATTCTATCTCAATATTAAATTATGTAATGTTAGCAAATTACCAAAGAGTGTTATTTCTAAATATCATTTCCTTCCATTTTCTGCATTTTTATTTACAGTCCTAGGGCAGGTCCTTCACTCAAACATAGCATTTTCATGCTATGCTTTACTAGGTGTGGTAGCTTCCCGTTGCTTTCCATACCGGGGGTGATAATGATGATGTTGATGATGATGATGGTGGCCAGATGATGTTCGGGGACCTTTGGGCCTCAAAGCTACCTGACATTTGTCTTACAGGGAGGAAAACCCGGGCCAACTGCATGACAAGGCAGCACGCTACCTCGAGACCACAGCGGTGGACAGTTTCTCCATAATCTATAGATTTTAGATTTTGTTGAAACCTTCATCATACAAAACAATATGAATTCCATTTAGAAGCAAATTAAAAGTATTATTATGGCTCACATTACCTCAATTAACTGATTTTTAAACCACACCGGTATTACATATTAATTGATAACTGGAATGGATAATTACTGAGTTATACTGTAGTCTTCTCTTTTATCTGTCATCAAGAAAAATAGTTGATGTTTTAAAAATTTAATTGCTACATATTTGTGACATATACAGGGTCTACATTACACATTGTATCCATGTGAGTGGTGTTTTCACTATCTGCTATGAACCCCACATTAGTCACACTCAATGTGCGTGCAGCTTCCCTGTTCTTCTTCTTCCTTCCAAGTATTAGGCCAAGGCCTGTTACGATCCTATAGAAAATTTTCCCTCCAGCGTTTCATAGGACGGCCCAGAGATCTTTGTCCTCTTGGAATATAATTATAAACAGCTTTGGGGATCCAATTTGAACTCATTCTTTCAAGATGGTGTTTCCAATTTAGTTGGTACTATATTTGAAGAGAAAAATTTTCGCCTAGACCGGGACTCGAACCCGGGACCCTTGGCTTTCCGGGCCAAGTGCTCTACCAACTGAGCTACCGAGGCGAGTTACGATCTAGATGCAAATTTTTCTCTTATGTATGTTGTAATTCCCTCGCGCCAAATGCTTGAAACCATAGCTTCTATCTTTGCAAATGGCGGCTTCTTAGTTAAGAAGACATTTATTGGGAATTTAACACTACTTTATAGCCAGTAGGGCTTCTATTGACGATTTTTATTATTATGAGAAGTGTTAAATTAATAATAAAAATCGTTAGTTGGTACTGTTTAATATATTCCAAAATTGGCGTAGTCTTCAATTCTTTTAAGATATCGGTGTTTCTTTTCTGATCCCAACTGGTGTAACCCGCTGTTCTGCGCATGAATCTCATTTCACAAGCTGTTATTCTGCTTTCATGTTGTCTTTTTAGTGCCCATGCTTCACTACCATAGGTCAACACTGGTCTAGCCAAAGTGATATATAAATGTAATCTGGTGTTTTTTGTACAAGGGATGGTTTCATAACTTGATTAATAATTCCTAAACTTTTATTATAACTAGTAATTTTTTCAGGGATATCCTTTTCATCCCAGATAGAGAGATAATATCCAAGATATTTAAAGCTTCCCTGTTTTAACTGTATAAAAAGTATTACTTTATAATAACATATGTTAAAAGTGTCATCCATTCTGGGTTATACAGGCATTGTATCTGGAACCATACTCTCACTAACTCGAGTGAGTTCTCCCACTGTAATTTTTCTCATTTCATTTGTAATGTTTTATTTTAGTTCCTCCATTGTGTGAGTGTTTGTTCACTATACCTTATCTTTCAGGTTATCTCACAATAGGTCTCGGAAGCAAGGTGGAAAGAGACCAGCACTGATCACTCTGTCTGCAAACACTTCCAACATTTAAACATCTTTATTGCTTTGTGTGGAGAAGAAACTGAATTCCATACTTTTGTTAATTTTGAGAGTAATTTATTTCATGAATGTTCAAGATTTGCACCAATCTCGTCTAGCTTTTCTTCTGTTAAATCTGTTTATGTGCACTTTTTTTTTGCACTGAACCAGTATTTTCAAGTTTATTAACAGTTCTGTGAATTTGTGTTCTTGAAGGTGGTACTTCAGCAGAGAATATCTGAATAAATTCATCACACACCCATTGAGCAGACTCGTACTTATGATAATTTTTACACATGAAAATACAATGCACCAGCAAAATAGTCTCTCCAACTTGATAACTTAAAGCTTACTAACTGGATCCATGTGCATGAAGGCCACCCGCTGAAGCAAGTCGCGTAGCCCACTTTAAAAGCTCTGCACGAGCAGTTACAACTAATAATGTAGACCCAATATTGTTTTACATAGATCATAAAGGTCATTTGTTTTCAAAATGATAAATGTTATAAACAAACAGGTAAGTTGGTACATTTTAATTAATGATGATACTCTAGAACTCACGTCATACACATAAACGAACCTTAAAAAGAGCATTTTGATATTTTACTTCCAGTAACAAAATATAAATTCTGCTATTTTGTAAAACTCTGTTTCCTTTAAATTTATTAACATTCATTTTTTTAATCTTAATGAGTATCATGATTACTAAAATAAATTCAGGGCTGTCCAAATTAATCCTAGATGATCTGAAATCATAATTTAAACTTTGATGCACTTGTCTAACAAGGGAAGTACTTATGTTGGACCAGTTGGATTGTAACATAAATTGGAGGAATATGTTAATTAATTGACATTAAATATGATGACTTAGTCATTTTGCTGCACAAATTTAATAAAACTCGTGTTATTTGTCATTAAATTTCAATTGTATCTCATTTACCGGTTCGTAACAGCACAGTTGCTTATTGCAGCTGGTTTCAAGCACAAGTGCTGCTAGCGGTGCAAATAACGTAAATATTAGTTTCCCTCCTTCTTAACATTAATAACTATTTTTGATTACTTCATACAGATAGCAGAGCACTGTATACTTTTTTTACTTGAAATTCAGACTCGGTTATAATTTCGTGTACTGGAGTAACAAAAACAAATTAACATTTACCACAACATCAATGGTGATAACGAGGGTCTTCGATGAAATGGTTGTAACAAAGTTATTAAGAACACCACGAGCATCTGATGATGGCAATCCTGGAGCAGTTATATGTGGCACATTCACTAAAACCAATGTCAAATGCATTTTCAATCACATTTGTGAATGTCATTACACTTTGGTCCAAGTTATAGCAAGACTTTTTCCAAGCATAAATACTCATACCTTAGTAAATTTCTGCTGACAGTTGATTATATACAAGGAAATGCAGCTTTATAATGAAGAATCTATCAGACATTTTCACGTCACCATCTGATGTTAGACGCACATATTCTTCAAGTCGTTGCACATAGATCTTATATTGATGGAAAAAAAAAAAAAATCAAGTATATTGGTGGCTCCTGCAGGAATAATTTTCAGCCTTACATTTTTATCGGGTAAAACAGTCCTGTGGCAATTGTTCGTTCATATGCCCGGACTACGAATCACATATTAAAAGTGAATCCATTTCAATGTTTTCACTAAAAACATGTTTCAAGAATGTTTTCAAATGTTCTTTTTGTTATTTTTCCACTGGCACTACAGTTTACATACACATTTGGAGATGTATTCTGTTCTATCTTCTTCTGAACTTTGGACCCAAATTTGTTTCCAGTAGGTTCTTGAAAACAGAGGTATAACCTCTTCCCAAGTTGCCCACACATTGAAATAAGAACATCTATCTTGTAAGAATATATAGTTCCATGTAGGTTTTGAACTGTAGCAACAGTGAGCTTTTCGCCTTTGACTGCCAGTGTTCTGTTTTCTGTCATTTTGTAATTAAATTGGCTTTGGTCTCAGTTCCACACATTCTTTGTTGGTATGCAGTTTTCTTGAATGGTCTGATTAACGTCTCTTACAAACTTATTTGCATTTTCAATAGTTTGAGTTTCATTTTCAATACCGCTGACAGTGACAAATTTGCTAATTTTTCTTGAAGAAATACTGTTTTCTTTTTTGAAATGAATATAATTGAAGCTTTAAATTAATTCAAACCCTATTCCTTCGCTTGAAAAAGAGCCCACAATTGTAAATGCCAATAGTGCACTGTCAATCCCCGATCTCAAAATTTACTAAGGATGTAGTCTTTAATTTGGGTGATTTTAGGAGTCCCTGTTTTTGAATTGTGAAGCTAGATAAGATGTTTATTTTCTATATAATTCAAAACTGTTCTTACATTTCGGTTATTAATTAATGATGGCCATTTTTTTAATTATTTGTGAATAGGACTTCGGGACAGATTTCCCTGACATCCTATGTTCATTAATTTTTTTCCAAAGTTTCTTCAGAATAGACAGACAGTGCGTTAGGGCATTTAGGTTTTTTAACAGGAGACGGCTCAAAACTACTTGAATTGTCACGCTCCTCACTGGATTCGTTGGCAATTTCAGAGTCTTCCGAACATCCGCCCTGTGTGAGCTTCTGACTGCAAGTAGCATAGTCATCGAAATCTAAAGTAGTTTCACTAACGTCCTCTAACCCATTCCAATACTTTTGTTCTATAATTTCTGCTAGAAAATATGCAAACTGGTCATCCTCCATTTCAGTTCTTCGTATTTTTCATATGTTTTCTGAACTATAGATTCTAACGTAGTTAAGACGTAAAATGGATTTATTATGTCCATTTTATTCTTTTGATGAAATATTTTATTGGTCTCAAGACTATCACCTGTAAATGTACACATTTACGTGTAAATATACTGTAATGTCCTAAAAAGTATTAATTTACACCATAAATATGCTAATTAATAAATGATAAAATAAATATTCTATTGTACTTTCAATTTATTGAGTTTTTTATGTTTAAATAGAAACATTTGGTATATACTGTACAAATACTTGACTACGGAAGTGAAAAAAAAAATGTTCAGATGGTGCACTGCCCTTCAGTAACCGTGCTGCTCCGTTGCAATATTTATTTCGTTAGTTTATCTCTCTCCCCCTGTCTCTTTTTTGTTCTTCCCTCATTCACTACACTATCATTTTCTATTTTTATTTGTTTATTTTATTTTTTCCAAATGTCTTACTTATTTATTCTGACATGTACCGATGCCAAGGCTTTATTTATTTTTTCTTGTTCCTTATTTCCTATTAAATATAATGCAAACTATTAAATATTTGCAGTGAAATGATTAATATCACGGTGTTCAGTATCCTTCATTCAACATAACCTCCAATTTTGTTACAATCCAACTGGTCCAACATAAGTACTTCCCTTGTAAGGTAGTAAATATGAAGTGTTGCAAATTTGATATATTTTAATTAAATAAATAAAATATATAAAAGAAAACAAATAGATTTAAGGGAAAAAAATGGTAATGTATCACTGAACTTTGAAGTTATTAAACATATTCCCAATTTCGTACTCCATGCTATATCCTTTCTAACATTAATGACTTTTTAAATTTTAGATACTACATAGTAGTTATGATTTATTGATGGCAAATCTTCTGCTTCAGCCAATGTATTTTTGGCAGTGTTGTACGGTTATGATGTGTTGTACGGTTATGATGAACAACTTCCAGCTTTAAAATATCCAAATTGACTCTTGGGCATAAATATTAATTCTAAGGGCCGCATGCAAATACATTTGTCTCTACTCAATTACTTCCAATCACTGGCGAGCTGAGTTTTCTGTAAGAACATGTAATGATCGAATTAGGGAGCTGCTCACTAATCAAGCATGAAAGTCGTTTTTCCGACAAGGTTGGTACTATATATCTGCTAATAACCGGTTTTCAATGCATTCCAAAACATGATCCAAAACATTTCCAACTTGCCTGAGGCATATTATAGCAGATAGCTGCTGTATAATGGATATATTATTCGTTTCTAAAATAAAATTAAGAACGAAAATACCTGTAATTAGATAGTTACAAAGTAAGATACAATAATTAAAAAGAAATAACGAGCAAATTTTTACTGAATATGGACACTTTATTGCAGTCTGCAATGGCTTTCAAAACATGTCAGGTGAGTGAAGTATATTTTTACGAGGTAAGGTGTGAAAGTTTTCAATTCATTTTATATTTGCTAGTGTGCAGGAAAGAAGCATATGCATGCAAATCCATAATGCACAAACTTTATTTAACTTTGAAAGAGTATAGTGGTAGGAACTATTGCTATAGGTTTCCTCTTTCCTAGAAGTCTCCTTTTTTCCCTTGTAGGAAAAGTTTATGAAATTTAAAAATCCCTCAAATTTAGGAAAACTAAAAAATGCTAAAAATGTAAAAAAAAAACAGAAAATTACATTTTTTGTCCAAAAAATAATGATAAATAATTAAAAACAACAGAATGTTCTAACAAAACGCCTTGTTTAAATTCTGAACACAATTCTTTCTCAGTTACCAATGAAACCAAATATTTGTTAACATAATAAATTGACTTAGATTTAACAACTCACCTCATGATGTTTTTATTATTGATTTAACATTTCTCAATGAAAGATAAATTATATTTGAAGAGAAAAATTTTTGCCTAGACCGGGACTCGAACCCGGGACCCTTGGCTTTCCGGGCCAAGTGCTCTACCAACTGAGCTACCGAGGTGAGTTACAATCTAGGCGCAAATTTTTCTCTTATATACGTTGTAATTCCCTATCGCCAAATGCTTTTGAAACCATTGCTTCTATCTTTGCAAATGGCGGCTTCTTAGTTAGAAGACATTTATGGGAATATAACATTACTTATAAAGCTAGGAAGGCTTCTAATGAGGTTTTTATTATTGATTTATTAACATTTCTCAATGAAAGATAAATTATATTTGAAGAGAAAAATTTTTGCCTAGACCGGGACTCGAACCCGGGACCCTTGGCTTTCCGGGCCAAGTGCTCTACCAACTGAGCTACCGAGGTGAGTTACAATCTAGGCGCAAATTTTTCTCTTATATACGTTGTAATTCCCTATCGCCAAATGCTTTTGAAACCATTGCTTCTATCTTTGCAAATGGCGGCTTCTTAGTTAACAAGACATTTATTGGGAATATAACATTACTTTATAAAGCTAGTAAGGCTTCTAATGATGTTTTTATTATTGATTTAACATTTCTCAATGAAAGATAAATTATATTTGAAGAGAAAAATTTTTGTCTAGACCGGGACTCGAACCCGGACCCTTGGCTTTCCGGGCCAAGTGCTCTACCAACTGAGCTACCGAGGTGAGTTACAATCTAGGCGCAAATTTTTCTCTTATATACGTTGTAATTCCCTATCGCCAAATGCTTTTGAAACCATTGCTTCTATCTTTGCAAATGGCGGCTTCTTAGTTAAGAAGACATTTATTGGGAATATAACATTACTTTATAAAGCTAGTAAGGCTTCTAATGATGTTTTATTATTGATTTAACATTTCTCAATGAAAGATAAATTATATTTGAAGAGAAAAATTTTCGCCTAGACCGGGACTCGAACCGGACCCTTGGCTTTCCGGGCCAAGGTCTCTACCCAACTGAGAGCTACCGAGGTGAGTTACAATCTAGGCACAAATTTTCTCTTATATACGTTGTAATTCCCTATCGCCAAATGCTTTTGAAACCATTGCTTCTATCTTTGCAAATGGCGGCTTCTTAGTTAACAAGACATTTATTGGGAATATAACATTACTTTATAAAGCTAGAAAGGCTTCTAATGATGTTTTTATTATTGATTTAACATTTCTCAATGAAAGATAAATTATATTTGAAGAGAAAAATTTTTGCCTAGACGGGACCTCGAACCCGGGACCCTTTGGCTTTCCGGGCCAAGTGCTCTACCAACTGAGCTACCGAGGTGAGTTACAATCTAGGCGCAAATTTTTCTCTTATATACGTTGTAATTCCCTATCGCCAAATGCTTTTGAAACCATTGCTTCTATCTTTGCAAATGGCGGCTTCTTAGTTAACAAGACATTTATTGGGAATATAACATTACTTTATAAAGCCTAGAAAGGCTTCTAATGATGTTTTTTATATTGATTTAACATTTCTCAATGAAGATAAATTATATTTGAAGAGAAAAATTTTCGCCTAGACCGGGACTCGAACCCGGGACCCTTGGCTTTCCGGGCCAAGTGCTCTACCAACTGAGCTACCGAGGTGAGTTACAATCTAGGTGCAAATTTTTCTCTTATATACGTTGTAATTCCCTATCGCCAAATGCTTTTGAAACCATTGCTTCTATCTTTGCAAATGGCGGCTTCTTAGTTAAGAAGACATTTATTGGGAATATAACATTACTTTATAAAGCTAGTAAGGCTTCTAATGATGTTTTTATTATTGATTTAACATTTCTCACTGAAAGATAAATTATATTTGAAGAGAAAAATTTTCGCCTAGACCGGGACTCGAACCCGGGATCCTTGGCTTTCCGGGCCAAGTGCTCTACCAACTGAGCTACCGAGGTGAGTTACAATCTAGGTGCAAATTTTTCTCTTATATACGTTGTAATTCCCTATCGCCAAATGCTTTTGAAACCATTGCTTCTATCTTTGCAAATGGCGGCTTCTTAGTTAAGAAGACATTTATTGGGAATATAACATTACTTTATAAAGCTAGTAAGGCTTCTAATGATGTTTTTATTATTGATTTAACATTTCTCAATGAAAGATAAATTATATTTGAAGAGAAAAATTTTCGCCTAGACCGGGACTCGAACCCGGGATCCTTGGCTTTCCGGGCCAAGTGCTCTACCAACTGAGCTACCGAGGCGAGTTACGATCTAGACGCAAATTTTTCTCTTATATACGTTGTAATTCCCTATCGCCAAATGCTTTTGAAACCATTGCTTCTATCTTTGCAAATGGCGTCTAGATCGTAACTCGCCTCGGTAGCTCAGTTGGTAGAGCACTTGCCTGGAAAGCCAAGGGTCCCGGGTTCGAGTCCCGGTCTAGGCGAAAATTTTTCTCTTCAAATATAACTCACTTCATACTTGTAGATTTCTTGATGACTAGTTTTGATACATCTCCATATCATTATCTAACTCTCTGACCATCCAACCACCTGAGTTAGATGGAATTGATAATAATACAAAGATGTATCAAAACTAGTCATCAAGAAATCTACCAAGTATGAGGTGAGTTGTTAAATCTAACTCAATATATTAATTAATATAAACCTCATAGTGTCACTTCTTTTAAATATTAATGAAAATTTGTTAACTTTGTGATATCATTTACTTGTAGTGAGAGCTTAAAATTGTATCTATGAAATGTTAAATAGATTAATACATTTTTCTCACAAATCTCTTATTTCATCCTTGAAGTTCATTTATGTGCTATTTATGACATGGGACACATTGGCTTCCAAAGGGAAGAAGCAGAACACACAATTTTTATGGCCTGAAAAAATCTATTGATTATTGGTTTGAGCCTGTGAACCTCGTAACTAGATGCAAGCATGGTATTTACCAGATCTATAATGTACTGACAAGGGAAGGTCACGGTAGTTGTTGCGGAGAATAGAACAAAACTATAAGAATTATATGAATCACAATTCATTTAATTCTTAATAATAAAACCTCATAATGTTAAAAATTCCCAAATTTATTATATAAAAAGTACAAACTATGTTTGTTTTGTTCCTGATTAGAAAGAAAAACTCTGTGTATAGATTTACCTGCTATGCTGCAACAGTATTGACAGGAGAGGGAGGAATAGATGTGAGGGGTAGAGGTTTCCCCTCTGTACACAAGCCTGATTTACAAATCTACCTGCAAGCAGCGCAGTGGTGTCATTATGTAAGATATGTTTGTGTCTGCTGTTAGAGTGGATCTTTGTGGTGTGAAAGTGTGTTTACAGAGATAGCAATTTTGTCAACCTGAACAATGAGACAGACAGTAATTGTGAATCTGTTGGTGGAGTACTTTGGTGTTTCACAAGATGTACCTACAGGAGAGGAACGTGTTATTTATGAACAAACAAAGAAACAGTTGACGGAAGAAGATGAGGTAGTAGCAGAGGTTGCTACATTTTAATAGATGAAGAGGCAACAAATAGAGAAAGTGATAGTGCCGTGGCAGTGAGTGATGAAGAAACGTCACCAGAAGCAGCAGTTCATCTTATCAGTCATCACCACCAAGAAAAACAAAAATGACGTTTCCAGAAGGATATCTAGCTGATGCATACAAGATATGGACGAAACAACCAAGTGAAAAAGATGGAAATGTTGATCCTCCTCATCTGTGTCGACCTGGATTAGCAATTGATATGACACCGCACCTCAAATTTACAACAGTGTTGGCGCAGAAAAGAAAAATCAAGAGTAAAACTGTACTACAAAACTTTGAAAACACACTAAAACAATGTCATTCGTCGAACCCAAAAATCCTGCAGGATATGATAAATAAAGAGATACGTGACTATTTTGTGCTGAAGAGACAGGAAAACGCAATAATACATGACCGCACATTAAGACTTTGGGCATTGAAAATAAAGAAGAGAATTGACACTCACAATTCACTGCAGTTCAAAGCTTCCAACTCATGGGTAAAGAAATTTAAACGTAATAATAAGATTGTGTGTCGCAAAATAACCCACAAAGTTAGCAAGCGGTTAGTTCAAGGGCCTGCTGATATTGCACAAAAAGCATATCAATTCATGAGAGAAATCAGGTCTCTCATTGAGGAAAAAGGTATGTCACCAGATCAAGTAATTAATGCTGACTAATCAAGATTTGATAAAGAGTCCGATCTGGACGCACTCTCGCAGTGAAGGGAAGCAAGCATGTCTTCGGTGCAGTTGGATCTATAGCGGCAACCACACACTCTTATATGATAATGCCTGGCATTCTGATGGATGCTACACTGCTACCCCATTTTTATGTCCTTGTATCGGAGCCCACCGGCCATTTTCCTGTAAATATGATTATGAATTTACTGAACGTCAAAGTGTTTGCTAGCAAATCGGCCAATATGAAGAAGAGGGATTTAAAAGTCTTCCTAGAACAAGCAATGTGGCCAGATATACATGGAAAAACTTAAGTACTTCTTTTGGTTGACTCCTGGACAGTCAACAGAGATGAACTATACAACTCTACAGTTCCTGAAGGTGTTGAATTTCATGAAGAAGTTGATTCCAGAAAAGTTCACAGGCATTGTCCACCTGCTGACGTTTTCTTTTTCCATCCTGTGAAATTTATCACAGATACAATTATGGTATCTTCCGATTGTGATAATTACATTAACATTGGCATAGAGACCACTTCTTATGCCTTCAATCGTTTGTGTATTTCCAGTTTTTGACAGCAAGGTTCTCCAACTTAATCAAATTTGCATTTTTTAGATGCGGCAACACTGAAGACTTTCCTGGTGTATTTCAAACACACTTGGAGTACTGCTTCAAAGAAGGTTTAACGGAAGAGTGTTTCTGTGAGAACTATGACCAGCCTGCTTTCATCAAATGTGCACACTGCGAGAACTGCATATGCTTGGCTCATGCTGTTATTGCCAATTTGCATATTTTGTGCCTCTGATAGTGTTGTCAGGTATGCAAACCCTGTTATACATTGTGTAATGTCATATTATTGACTATTTGTTTCAAATAATACATTTCTTTAATAATAATCATTCATACGTATGTTATTCTCATCATAACTTTGACAACTGGTATCTCCTGTTCCAATAGTCCATAGCAGCTACACATTGTATGGTGTATGTATACTTTGTTTCTCTATTAATTGCACTTTGTACGAATATAATCTGCGCGACAACATATCGTGACCTTCCCTTGTGAGTAACTAGTATTAGTCATGCACAAAAATTTATCATAAGTAATGCCACGAGTGATTTCCAATTTATCTAGAGGATTTGGAAATCAACCGTGGCATTTGTTAGGACTATTTAATGAATAAAATTAAGCTCTCTAGTCAAAAACAAAGTGGGAGGTAACACTGTGAGGTATTTACATTTATGAATGAATTGGAGAAATTGTTTTAATATCTCACCTTATAAAGTTGCATGTCTTCATGATACCGGTTTCAAAAGTATAATTTTACTTCCATCTTCAGTAAAACTCCAACTGTTGAAATTTTGCCGTTAACATCATCTTTTGAACTGTCAACTGGTGTCGATTTTATGAACTTGGAGATCAAATTATTCATCAGGAATAATTTGATCTCCAAGTTCATAAAATCGACACTAGATGGCAGTTCAGAAGATGATGTTAATGGCGAAATTTGGACAGTTGGAGTTTGACTGAGGATGGAAGTAAAATTATACTTTTGAAACCGGTATCGTGAAAACATGCAACTTTATGAGTGAGATATTAAAACATTTTCATAAATTAAATTAAGCTGTTTACTCGAAAACCACTATTTAGACATAGTTACTGGTATTTTAAATATTTATATATTTTAATATAAATGGCGATGTTTGAAAACAAATTAGAAATGTGTGGTTATGTTTATTCACTGCAACTTGATCATATTATTTATTGCCAAAAAAGGATTGACATCAGTGATAACCCACTAAGACCACAATATTATAAGAATGCTCGCTAGTGGAGAAAAAATGTAACACATCAAACATATAGAGATGGACACTGCAGCTATAATGCTTGGAGCCAGAAGGAACCAAAAAAGTTGCAAGAAGAAGAAGAAGAAACTGTATATTATAACCAACATTATAGGTTATTAATTATTTTTTAAGGAAACAACTCAGTAAAATCATTATTTAAAAATACAATTATTGAACACACAATTATCAAATGTGTAGCTCGAAGGAATGTATTCATTATTTGCTATATATTCAACTTATTTCTTGGAGAGTCAGTCACTGCAAAATAATGCTCTGACCTGTTCAGAATATTAAAAAGGAGGAGCTCTCTTTATTTTGGTAAACAGAATCCGATAAATAGCAAGGTAAAACTAGGCTGTCATTTGTTGTAAAACAAAATTCATTAAAATGTGACAGGTCATTGACTCCCATTTGGGGACTGTTAAATAGTCAACATAATTTATTATAATAATGAGAAGAAGTGAGTTGAAAAATAAATCATATGATATTATTTGCTCAACAAACTGGGTTCATGAATGAACTTAAGCTGAACAATATTAATATTCTAACTCTGTGTACATTTCTTGGTGTTATGGGTAACAGCAAAAGGATTGCAGGTTCAAATCTGACTAGATTTAAAATAGAAAAGAGGAAAATATCACTACGAAGTTTGACAGGATATGAGGTGAGGTGGCAGAGAATTTATTTTAAATTTTAATAGGGAACATGTTTATACATTATAATACTAGATAATATTTAGAATCAGCAAAATTTGATACTGTTCACTATAAGATTTATTTCATATAGTGAGATTATGTCATTTTGCTTCTCAAAAAAAAAAACCTAATGTCAACACTTCCACACGTTTAAAAAGGGAACAAGTTGCAAACTAACCTAAGAATACATTTTCTTGTTAGTAATGTTTGTAGATCAGGAAAATATGAGGATGATATTTCTTTTAGGCAGACAAAAAAACCAGGGAAAGGAGGCTACAAATTCTGCACACTATTCGTCCAATCTAAGGCATCTTACTTTGGTAGAGAGCTATGGGACATGCACTGATTTGAGTCCACCAAGATGAAGAAATGTTTTTATTAAATTTCAACCAGTTATGGGGATTAGTGCCCAACTAGCATCATGAGGAGTTTGGGTAGTTAAAATAAATAGCAGCTAAAGGTTATAACAGTTGGGGGACTCAAACAATGTAATTTGTGTACTGGCTGGATGATCATCCAGTTAATTTATGGTGAAATTAAATGTTTCTTACCTCTCCTCATATAAATTTTCTGAGTAGATTGTGATTTCGAGACCACAACGGTCTCATTGTCAGCACTTTCTTGGTGATGGATGTTATGTCGATCGGAAGAAACTCTTCTTCTTCTTCCTTCTGTTGTTGGTCCGAAAAACATTTAATTGAATCAAAGGCCAGTCTAATTAAACAAATAGACAAACAAAAAGAACTCATGGTTTGGGAAAAGATCCACATTCAAAAAAACAAAGGAAAACTTATGAACTTCGAAATTCCCGCAAATTTTGACCTGATCCAGAGATTCATCAGTACACCAACAGAGGGAAGAAGAAGAAGAGTTTCTTCTGATCGACATAACATCCGTCGCCAAGAAAGTACTGATGATGAGACCGTTGTGGTCTCGAAATCGCGATCTACTTAGAAAATTTATATGAGGAGAGGTAAGAAACATTTAATTTCACCATAAATTAAACATTATAGTGATTAATTCCTATAAAAGTTAAATCCAGTTTATTATTATAATATTATTATTTTTAAACTGTTAAATTGTAGATGGCAGAATTATACCAAGATGAATTATGTTATAACATACAATAAAACTTTTGCAAGAATTTGTTTTTGTAAAAAAATGTTTAATTTCAGCTTTTATATGGAACTCTGACTCAAAATTGTCAAAAGGAGTTTTAATTAAAAACTCACAATTTACCAATTTCAAACATTCTTCCAGATAGATCCATTCAAATATGCATGGTTTGTTTTCAAATTACATAATTCATTACAATGCAGATGATTGCCCCAGTAGCTTAACATATAGGGTCGTATCTATGAATGCATTAGACCGTAAAATTCGTTCTCTGCTGAGAAAGTTGCATCCAAAGACGTTTTTGTGTACTCAAAAATCTGTTCATGCGATAATAATTGTCGAAATTCCTAAGCTACGTGGCGAGGTGACTTTGCAGAGAACGAATCGTGAGCAACCCGATGGTAACTGATGTACTTTAAAACCTTGCTGCTTTATCCAAGATGTCGGACCTTGAAGACTTCGATCATGTTTTCAGTATACGCGGAGAAGAGGAAATAGATAGAGTCTACCAAAGAATTCAACTGGAAGAACAGGAGAATCGGCATAATATCGCACGATGCAGACATCATCGTATACGGTATTATTTGCAGGACGCAAGCATAAATGCATTTCTCTAGCAGAGAAAATAACGGAACTGGTTTTATCGCTGAGAATTCTGGGTAATTTCTTGCCAATATTACGAAAAAAAGCTACTTTGCATGACCAGTCGGCGACTTGCTAATTCAAACTTTCACATTCTCACGGAAAACTCAACTCACCACAGACTAATGTATTTGCATGCAGCCCATAGTGTCATTACCTCAAATCCAATGGGCCTAGGTTAAATTATTGATCAGTAAAGTTTCTAGTTAAACTATTTATAGAACTTTTCTCAAAATAAAATCAGGCATAATTAGTCTATCATAATTTCAAATCATCCATACATTTATGAATAATGATAATCTCTGGCATTATATTGGTATGAACCAATATATGGACCAGGCAGGTCAAATGACAAGATTTCTGATGTATATTGGACTAATTCTTGGCAGAAGATAGAGATCTTCCTTCATTTGCTTACTTAAATGAGTACCAGGAAATTTCCTGAGGTCACATGACCTCTTAACTTTAGTAGATACTATTAAAATAGCATCAGTTGTCCAGAGTTATGTTTCTTGCAGGTCACGGGTTCAAACTTACCTAAGGATGGAAAAATCAAAGTGACAAGTCCTTTGGGAGGCACTATGAACTCTTGGTACCGAGTATGAACATTTCTGGACTCATAAAAAAATCCAAGCTTAAATAAGAGCCTCTAAACAAAATTTAATTGGCCTTTCCCATCCAAGAAATACCTTAGTTACCTATTAGGTGACGCTTTCAAGTGAAAGGGAATAAACATACTAAATTAGTCTTGGTTAAGTGCTCCTTGCCCATTATTAAATAATTATATTAAAGAAGAACAGAGGAAAAATTAAAATAAATCAAGAAATATAACAAAGATTTTTATCTAATTTGTTCTATTTTTTATTCACTATATAAAAATAGTCCACCGATGTGGTCTCGAGGTACCATGCTCCCTTGTCACGCAGCAGGCCCGGGTTCGATTCCTGGTCGGGACAGGACGGTTTTTTTTGGGGTTTTTCCTCACCTGTAAAACAAATGTCAGGAAGCTTAGGGCCCAACAGTCCCTGAAAATCATCATCATCATTATCGTCATCATCCTTCACCAGTGTGAAAAGAAACAGGAAGCTACCACATCTATAATTCCCTAGTAAAGCTGCAAAGCATAGCATGAAAATGCTCAGGCAGAATTATTATGGAATGGAATATAAATTGTATACCCTTGTACAATATAAAATAAATAAATTTTAAAAATGGTCGTAATTAATTTTAAACTAACTCCTGATAAATCTAGGAAATGCACAGAGCATTACACATAAATGCTCTGATTAAAATTACAATATCATAAAACACAAAATAAACATATGAAAATGGGATGTAGTCTCCTTAAAGCATGCTGTTAAATAAAGCCAAAGTTTTGCTCAGTGATAACAGGAAGAAATGAGTTATTATTGTCCAGAAGATGAGCTGGTTCCACAAGGACCTCGTATGGAGACAAGTAGGGTGGTGGTGAAACTAGGTACATGTCTGACAGGAATTCGATTGGCTGAGAGAGACCGCCACCAGAAAACAATATGTTAATTTAACTACTACTAACATTATATGCTTTTATAAATACATATTCATTACTTATATCTAAATAGCTCCTTATTTCATTTCTCTTAACATTAACTCCATCCTTAAGACTAAAACGTAACAATATAAATTTTTATCATTAACAAAAAAATTAAAATTAAATTATTTTGAGTCTGTGGTATCTTACCTCAATATTAATATTGATTTGTTCTTGAACATGTTTCAATTAGTCTTCTAATCATCTTCAGCTTCATGGCTAGACTGGTTGGATTTAAGTTGTAAACACTGGAAGTCGATGTCAGCTCCCTCCTGCAGTTGGCCAAAGAACCTCCAAATGAGGTCACGTTCCATCGGTATTTTGAAATTCATAACCCTGTTTTTGTTCTTCTGATTATAGATTTTTCCAAATAGTCAGCTCTTTTGTATTTTCTATGTAGCAGATATGTAGATGATAATTTGTAATGTAAAAGAAAAACATGTAGAAGATTCCCTAAAACTGTTAAATTTACAGAGTACAAACATCAAATTTATCAAAGAAATAGGAAGAAAATAAACACATACCTTTTTTGGATCTTAAATTGGTTAGAAGCAAAGAAAAAAGAAAAATTGAATTTGGGATTCATAGGAAAGAAACTCAGACAGAAAATGTTATTAAATCAACAGGGTTCAATCCAATTGGACATAAATTGGCAGCCTTCAATAGTTTAACTCACAGATTGGTAAACTTACCCTTAAACGAAGAAGATTTCAAACAGGAGAAAAAACACATAATCAAAGTAGTAAGAGAAAATGGGTTTGATGAAAAAATGGTACACAAAAGGATAGAAAAGTATAAGAAACAAAAAATGATCAACAAAAGTACTCTTGAAAAAGAAAAACCACCTATGAAAAAATACAGGAAATTCACATATCACCCTTGGGCACAGTATAAGTTCCAAAAGATATTTGAGAAGTTTAATATTAAATTAGCACTGAAAAATAAACACTGTTTAAATAAACTAATAAAAACCAACAAAATTGAAAAAACTGATAAAAATAAAAAATCAGGAATGTATAAAATTGAATGTACTAGTTGTGAAAGAATATGTATAGGAAAAACAAAAAGAAACCTGAAAATTAGAACCAAAGAACACTTAAGAAATATTAAAAATGGGGAAATAGAAAAATCTGTAGTTGCTGCTCATATTTGGTCTGAAAAATATAATATAAATTCAGACACTAAATTATTAAAACAGTCAGAAAATACAAAAGAGTTGATTATTTGGGAAAAAAATCTATATTTAGAAGAACAAAAACAGAGTTATGAATTTTGAAATACCGACGGAATGTGACAGAGTTTGGAGGTTCTTTGGCCAACTGCAGGAGAGAGCTGACATCAACATCCAGGGTTTACAACGTAAATCCAACCAGTCTGGCCAAGATGCTGAAGATGATTAGAATACTAATCGAAACATGTTCATGAACAAATCAACATTAATATTAAGGTAAGATATAACAGACTCAAAATAATTTAATTAAAAGAATTATATTATTTTTGGTCTGGACATCTTACCTCAATATTAATGTTGATTTGTTCTTGGACATGTTTCAAAACAATTCTCTGTTTTATCTTCAGCTTTCCCAGTCTGGGAAAGCTGAAGATAAAACAGAGAATTGTTTTGAAACATGTCCAAGAACAAATCAACATTAATATTGAGGTAAGATGTCCAGACCAAAAATAATATAATTAAAATAACCTCAAAATATAACTTCCTAAAATTAAATAATAATAATTAAAGGAACCTCAAAATATTACTTCCTAAAATAAAACATTAATTAAACCAATTTGATATTTAAAATTGTAATATAATTCAAGATAATCAGCTAATTACATATTTATATGCATATAAAATGACCTGTTAATATGATAAATTGTATTAAAAAATTGTTTTCATTTATTAATGTTGCTAAATGAAACCAATTTATTTACGGTTTTCAATTACAAAAGGATGTTGCTATGTTTATATTAAAGGCATGTTTGCTATATATATATATATGACTTTCAATGACTGTGGCTACTTAACAATGTATGTATTATTAGACAGAAAAGTAATTCTTTAAAACCGTGCTACATATTTGATTTCCTCACTTTTTTAAATAATATGAAACTAAGTTAATTTACAATTTGTATAAACACAAATTTATTAACTTTGAGGTTTAGGAACAATCCGTGCAGTCATGATCTACACATATACACTCATTAATAAAATCATGTTTTAATAACTATTTTTAAAAAATGCTATATTCCAGAACTATATCAAAACTATGACACCTTTTAATATTTTCAATTGTTAATTTTTTTAGTGTTACCTAAGGAAACTCAATCATATTTCAGTTATTTTGTAATTCATTGTTAATCTAAACAAGTACCTAGTCAAAACACATTTATATAAATATGTTACAATTTTTTTAAATTTCTAATATGCTTAATTAAATATAGCCTATAAGGCAGAAGAAAAATTGTGTGTACAACAGTAAAGAAAAAAGAAAAAAAAATTAGCATTTTCAAAAACTTATCTAAAATTCTCATAAAAAAGTAATCTAAAATTTCTTTTGTATATATAACTATGTATTATAATCTATTTTATTTATACATATAGCATGAAAGGTATCTCATATCTGAAAATAAAAATGTTTAAACTGTATCAAAGTAAACTTAACATATTTTTATTAAAATATGTAGAGTTAAGGTCACTTCTTTCCCTAGCATGAGTATGAAAAAATTCTATGAGATTCTTGTTTTAATGTTTTGATTAACTATGTCTGTGTATGTACAAACATATATAGGCTACAGAGCATTTGTTTACGGATGGATGCCTGCCTGCGGTGTCACTTATGTGTACTGCTCTCCTGCCTCGCCCATAAATGAACACTCTGTGTGTTTGTGTAATTTATGCAATTTGGAAAAATTTTGATTCTAATATAGGAATGAGTAAATTATGTGGAAATGTAAATTGTTTCCTCCAATGTCGAATCAGGCCCTCACAATACCAAATTTCCTTTCTGCCTTTCTTTGGCACAAAGAATTGTCCTCATGCATATGCAGCTGTGTACGGCTCTCATTATCAATAAACACAAACCCTTCTTTGTTATAATTTAAATGTTAACATTTGCAATGATGGACATATCATTATTTGAAAAGAAAATGAATGCCTGAACTGGGATTTGAACCTGAGACATCTAGCTTTATATGCTTGTGCGCTATCATTGGGAGCCTGAATAGCATAAATGGTAGCATACTAGCATATAAAGCTAGAGGTCTTGAGTTCAAATCCCAGTTCAGGCATAAAAATTTTCTCTTCAGATACAAATTCTCCTCCTTTTTCATCGCGTCTCATGACACGATTCCGGAGATTAAGTATTGGATAAAAGCCTCCTTCTGTCTTGGGTCATTCCATGTCTCCTCTTCTATCATTTCTACCCATTTTACCTTCTTTTGTTGATATTCTTCTTAACTTGTTCTTCCCATTTATATGTTGAGTGACCTCTTTCCACTTAATATAAATTCCAGTATTTTGGTACTGGTAATTAACTCAATATTTGCCTATCACAAACAGTGCAAGCTAAAACATATAAGACCTCCAAGCAGAGAAGGGATTGCAATAACTATTGGTAATGCATATTTTCATGTTTATATTAAATTAATAACAATGGTATGATCAGAACCTACAATAAAACAATACTTGCTTCAAGTTGTAAAGAATTTTTTTAAATGTTTGCTTAAAACTTGTGAGATATACACAGGCATAAACTATGCTACTAAATATGATAATACAAAGAATGACTAAGTCCTAACAAAATCAAACAGTTCATAAAATTGGTACTTATAAAAAAATTATTTTTATTTATTATTATTAACTCTGACTTTCTTTGTTGCATTTTGTGATTACTGTTTTAAAAGTGCGTACCATAAAAAATCCCTCATATCCCAGAAATAGTAATTAATAGGGAATGGATTTTTTTCCTTACAGATAGAAGACTAAAACTGAGACAGAAAATCCAACCAAAAATTTGTTTATAATCATATAAATTGTTATTTGTTTGTTCTAACTTTTAAAATAATAAAAAAACTTGTATTTTTTTCTACTGAAAGCTCAATCATCAACATCATCATCATCATCCTGCCAGGTATTAGTCCTAGAAGAACTGTTACAGCCTGAGAAACCAGTTTTCGTGCCATCTTTTCATAGGTCGACCAAGTGACCGTTTCCCATTTGGACAGTAGTTCATTATTGCCTTGGGGATCCTGGATCTGGCCATTCTTGAGACATGTTCCTTCCAGTTTAGCTGATATCTGGAGGTGTAGTCCAGTATTGGTGACACATTAAGTTCTTGAAGGATTTCTACATTATTATTTTGATCCCATTTGGTGTAGCCAGCTGTTTGGCGCATAAATTTCATCTCACAAGCTGTTAGTCTCGTCCTTATAGTCCACGCTTCACTCCCATAACATAGGACTGGTCGAGCCATTATTTGATAAAGACGAGTACGAGTTGATTTTTGCACTAATAAAGGTTTTAAAACTCTATTAATGATTCCCATTGATTTGTTGAATTTCACAATTTTCTCTGATAAATCCAAATTTTCAACAAAAGAGAGTTTATATCCTAAATAAGTAAACTCATTAACTCTCTCTAAAATTTTGTTATTTAAACAAATGTTGCTTGGTATTGGGGATTTTCCACAAAAGGCCATTATTTTAGTTTTATTGGTAGATATTTCCATTGAATATTTCTGGGCTATCAAATTTAAATTATGTACTGACCATTGTAAATCATCTTCAGATGTTGCTAGTAAAACAAGATCATCTGCAAACATTATTATATCTAATTTTAAATTTCTATTGATAGTGATACTTCCATGTTTTGTTTCTCTAAAGTCTTTTACAATGGCATTCATATATATGTTGAAAGCTCAATGTGAATGAATTTCATTCTTAAACATATTTTGGTCACATTGTGACATTCGCTTAATGTGCTAGTTTGAAAGAGGATTCCTTATTTCTGATTATGCTGACTCAATTGAATTGACTTGAATATTCTCTCAGGCATCTTGTCAGTCATTACAACAGACCATTTATACAGTACCGATACATTAACTGAAGTGACTGATGATATAACGCCGAAAATAAAGTCAAGAAGTTTTTTTTTATTTTGCAGCAATATATTACTGAATTTAGTGAAATTTTTACAAGTAAAAGAAAGGCTATTTTCTATAAAAAAATGTGGGATATTTCATATAATGCATAAAATTGATAACATATTTGGAAGGCAGTAGACATTGGTGAAATTGAGAATTTGTGTGTCAGTGACAATCCCCTTTGATGAAATATATAAGATTTTCTTCTTGTGATGTTGATGGTCCTTCTCCCAGTATCGTGCTTTGTTCCAAGATAACCAACATCAGTTTGTGATGAAAAACTTGGAGAAAGTTTACATTCTTCACTGCAAGAGCTAGTTTTTTTTTTTTTCTTTCTTTAACTCCACTGCCTCGACAAGATTAGTGAGTGACTTTTTATATTAAATACAGGGCTAATCAAAAAGAAGGAACAGATTTCAAACATTTATTTCTTTCAAACTACAAAAAATAGATACACAATTCCAACATTCCTGGAAAGAGAAAAAATCTTAAGTTCCGATCCCGGCCTCATTGGCACTGTTGCTTGTCATGTCAATGGTTTGTATTAAAATAACAACACAACAGGACGTTGGATTGGAAGAGGAGGAGCCGGTGGTCTCCCAAGTCACAAGACCTAACCCCATGTGATTTTTATCCGTGGGGTTATGTAAAAGATCATGTTTTTATCCCCCCTATGCCTGACATTCTTGATAATCTGCGACATCGAATTGTTGAAGCTGTGAATTCAATAACTAGAGATCAGCTGATTCATGTGTGGCAAGAAATGAGCCACCGTTTTGATATTTGTGCTCATATTGAATGCATAAAATAGTCAAATTTCCTCTTTTCTCTTTCCAGGAACATTGGAATTATTGTGTTTCTATTTTTTTGTAGTTTGGAAGAAATAAATGTTTGAAGTTTGTTCCTTCTTTCTGAATAGCCCTGAATTTATTATATTTTTTATGTTAAAATAAAATATTTTTGTATTTTTATACACATTTTCCATTTTTTACCGAATAAAAAATAATAATGCCTCTAGTATTTTAAATTGTTATTACTTTGTTCTATTTCATGTAATCTTTCTATAGAAAATAATATTTTCCAATTGAATCTCATTTATTAAAAACCCATAACTTAAAACAGGATTTGGATCTGCAACCCTTTGTGTAACTACATAAAAATAAAATTATTAATATTATATGGCTGAGAGTCTCATTCTTGAAAAATAAATAAATAAAACACAAACCAACACCACCATCATACACCAAATTTATTGCAATAATAATTCTTAAGTACTACAACCACATGGGTGTTTCTCTAGCAGGAAGTTTCTTAATCATATGAATTTAGTTATGATTATTTACCTACAGATGTCTTGAATGGCATGATCCAATGAGACATCTAGTACACAACTATGGTATTAGTAGGATGATGAAGGTCTGTTAATTTTGTTTAGACACTTTTTCAGGCTTAAAGTTCTTTTATGAATCTAAAAATATTTGGACTCGGGACCCACGGCTTACAGTCCCTCCTAGAGGACTCGTTCCTTGGATTTTTCCATCCTAAAAATCATTGATTCCAACCAGGTGGGAACGTGTGACCCTCGGGATTAGAGGCAAGGAAATAACCATCAGACCATCATGGCTGACAATGATTCTTAAGTCCTATTGCAAAATACATTTGAAAACAATTTTACGGCTTTTCTCCTTTTGTCAACTGCTGAAGAAATAATACTGACATTAGCATTTATTAAAAATTACTTTTTGAAGAAGTAACACACAATCTTGGTGAAAGATTGTGAAACTGAAAGTGGTCTTGATGCAGAGCGAATATGAGGCTATGAAACCACACGAGAGAAAGACACATTTTACTCCAAGGAATTTCAGCCAAAGTGTAAATGTCCATTATGCCCCACCATGCAATCACATTAGAATTGTATGTTAAGTGAAAAACCAGCCAGAATGACCAGACAAGCATGGAAAATGAGTGCAGGAAATCACAAAGTACACCCTACATGGGCAAGATTAGGGAGAAGTAGGATTCTACATTAACCTTACCCGCTAATATATTTAGCGTGCCAAAGAGTTTTCTTACCTTATATCTTTTTAAATTCTTTATTATTTTTTATGGCTTTCTACAAGCTTTTTTTCATTTCCCTTATTACTAATTAGTGAACATATTTAAGTAGTCACAAAGCAACAGAAGTGCATGGAGTGTGTTAATGAGGAACATAAAAAAACTATAAATTTAAGTTGTTCTTTTTAATCTAGCTAAGGTAAAGAACATAGTCCGTTCTCACGGTGCAAAAAACATGCAATGAAAATTTGACATCCCAAACAAGGTAGTCATCAATATATTAATTTTAGGGAAAGTATATTTACTAGGTCAATAATTTTTACAATATATATTTTTTTGGTCTGGCACATCTTACCTCAATATTAAAATGTATGATACTATTGTCTTCTTATAGCAGACAATGTTTCAAAACAATTCTGTTTTATCGTCAGCTTTCCCAGACTGGTTTTATTTATGTTGCATTATGTTGCACCACCTGGATGTCGATGTCAGCTCCATCCTGTGGTTGGCCAAAGAACCTCCAAACAAGGTCACCCTCCATCGGAATATCAAAATTCATAACTCTGTTTCTGTTCTTCTGAATATAAATTTTTTCCCAAATAGTCAGCTCTTTTGTATTTTCTAACTGTTTTAATAATTTAGTGTCTGAATTGATATTATGTTTTTCAGACCAAACATGAGCAGCAACTGCAGATTTTTCAATTTCTCCATTTTTAATATTTCTTATGTGTTCTTTGGTTCTAATTTTTAGGTTTCTTTTTGTTTTCCCTATATATATCTTTTCACAACCCATGCATTCAATTTGATATATTCCTGACTTTTTATTTTTATCAGTTTTTTCATTTTTGTTGGTTTTTATTAGTTTATTTAAACTGTAGTTATTTTTTGGTGCTAATTTAATATTAAACTTCTCAAATATATTTTGAAATTTATTATGTACCCAGGGGTGATATGTGAATTTCTTACATTTTTTCATAGGTGGTTCTTCTTTTTCAATTCAGACACTAAATTATTAAAACAGTTAGAAAATACAAAAGAGCTGACTATTTGGGAAAAAATTTATATTCAGAAGAACAGAAACAGAGTTATGAATTTTGATATTCCGATGGAGTGTGACCTTGTTTGGAGGTTCTTTGGCCAACCACAGGATGGAACTGACATCGACATCCAGGTGGTGCAACATAATGCAACATAAATAAAACCAGTCTGGGAAAGCTGACGATAAAACAGAATTGTTTTGAAACATGTCCAAGAACAAATCAACATTAATATTGAGGTAAGATGTCCAGACCAAAAATAATATAATTAAGGTAGTTATATCCTTTTAATGATATCACACTGAAAATGTTTATGGTATATCTGAGGACTTCCTGCTTTGGATTTAGCCTAGAATGGTTAACATACACTTTGTTATGAAGAAGGAATTTTTTTTTAATTTCAAGATTTTTTTAAAATGTGACATTACATTACCTTACATTGGTACACTTTACTCATATCCTGTAATTCTGATGGCAATGAAATTTTAACTGTATGTGAAAATGTAACCATGCACTGTTACTTTAATATATGCATTTTTATGGTCGTATGGCTCTAGTTAGTATGCGTCAATAAATTAATGACTTATTATATATGGTATGTAAAAACTTAAATAATATGAATATTTTTTAAATTTATTTACCATCTTGCAGGGTTCATGCTCTGAAAATTTCATGACCCTAGGTTAAATTGGTTTTGAGAAAAGTGTAACTTTCGGAGAAAAAGAAAAGAAAATTAATTACATGCTCTAACCTTAAAAATTCACATTTAGAATTTTCCAGCACCGTAACTTTCATCCCCCTCTGCTTCCATAAAAATTTTCAGTGTGATATCATTAAAAGTACATAATATATGACCACCTATTTGGGACCAAATTTCCATGCATTTTTTGACCCGGATAACGACTATCTTGCCTTAAAACATATATTTTCTGTTTACCATTGATTACAATAGTTTAGTTATGTACATTAATTTACTTATTTCAATCATAGTAATAGCTTTAGCTTCTTAATATTGATTTAATGAATTATTCTATAGCTGTGTGGAATTCCATCATGTCTTTTTAACGTTCATTGCATTGGGTCGGGATCAAGAGAGTAAGTGGAGGATTTGTGCTTAGATCACAAGGAAGCCTGAATTAGCACAGTGGTGTAGAGCATCAGCATTAAAAGCTGAAGGTTCAGGCTTCGATTCCCAATTCAGACATAACTTTTCCCTTTACCACTGATTACAATAGTTTAGTTCATGTGAAGTAGCTCACCATATGAATTGAATTAAAGCTTTTCCCACTTGCAGGGAGAGGCCCAAAATCCCCTAAAATTGCTACATTACGGCATGCTTCCAATCAGCCTAATGTTGTACAATTACGCATTATCTCCATCTCTTCCTTCCTCTCGAGGTTTCTGCTGTCAGTTATACTTCATATATATATATGGTTATTATCATGTAACTTTTATTAAATATTCAATTACAATTGTTAAATTCCACAGTTATTAATATATAAAGGTTAAAATAATCTCGAGAAATATGTTAAACAACCCTAGAATTTTAATACTTTATTCTGCATTCGTCCACCGCTGTGGCCTCGAGGTAGTGTGCTGCCTTGTCACGCAGCAGACCTGGATTCGATCCCCGGTCGGGGCAGTTTTTCTGGGTGAGGTTTTTATCAGGGTTTTTTCCTCACCTGTAAGACAAATGTCAGGAAAACTTTAAGGCTCAAACGGTCCCCGAAATCATATGGCCAACAACGTCATCATCCTTCACCGGTGTGGAAAGCAACGGGAAGCTACCAAACCTACAATTCCCTAGTAAAGCTGCAAGCATAGCATGAAAATGCTATGATTGCAGTAAAGGATGTGCCTTCGGGCAGAATTACTATGGATGGATTCTGCATTCTGCAGTTTATGGAGACCCCAATGTAAAGAAGTAGATCTCGGTGTTAAAAATTAAGTTTGTATTATTTGAACATATAATATTATTATCGTGCAAACCAAGTAAAACATGATAATTATATAATATTTATCATTAACTTTACTGGCTATAAGAGTAGTGTTAAATCCCATTAAAATCTTGTTGAGAAGAATCTGCCAGATAGCATGTGGATTGAAGGTTCATTGCCTCAGACAATGTACAAGAGAGAAAGAGTAAATTTTTATTTAAATTGAGATGCCTAAATAGCTCACTATTGGAGCACTAGTGATAAAACCAGAGGCCTTGGGTTCAAATCCCAGTTTGGGCAAAAAAAAATTATCTTCAAATATAAATAACTAGTATTTTGAGGTAAATCAAATATTTCTGAAAGAATATTAATAAATTCATTAAATAACTTATACATTTAAGTAGCTTTCAAATATATGGAAATCGAAATCATTGTTCCTTCAAAAACATAAATCACTCATTTCACTATTTTTATGAGGTTCATGTGAATCCCAGAAATCAATTTCATACAATTCTTTAAAATAGCTGCAGAATGATGTTGAAGTTATCTTCTACAAATACTTTGATATCTACACAGTTAGGACTGAATCTCTGAAAGAATTCTGTGAATTTGCACAGGTAGAGTACAGATCTTTATTGAATCACACCAAAACTAGATGTACCTGCTCTAGAGAGTTATTGCCATGTACAGGGCAAGTCAAAAATGTTGTGCAGGTTTTCAGAAATTTATTATGTGAAATGTAATGAACATATAATATTGTGAGACATATTGTATGAAAGGTAAACTCTCAAAGTTTTTTTTTAAATATTCACAGATGTTCTATGTGAGCGCCTTTTGTTACACGACAGATGTCAAGCCGATATTCAATCTCCTGCCAAACTTTCTGTAGCAGTCCGCGGTCGATATCAGCAATGGCTGCTGTGATGCGGGCACGCAGTTCATGCAGTGTTGTTGGAAGTGGTGGTACGTAAACATGATCCTTTACAAGACCCCACATGAAGAAATCACACGGGGTTAGATCTGGTGAACGAGGTGGCCAATGAATGAGTTGTTGATCACCCTGAGATGCGCGGCCTATCCAGCGTTGTGGTAAAGCCGTATTCAAATGGTCTCGAACACTACCATGGTAATGTGGAGGGGCACCATCCAACTGCAGAATGAAATCTGGACTATCCGCTTCAAGCTGCGGAAGGAGCCATTGTTGTAGCATATCAAGGAAAACATGTCCGTTCACAGTACGTTCATGAAAGAAAAAGGGCCCATAAACCTTTGCATGGGAAATGGCACAAAAGACATTCACTTTCGGAGAATCACGTTGATGTTCCAGAGTTGCATGGGGGTTACCAGTTCCCCAAATCCTTACATTGTGTCTATTCACTTTTCCTGAAAGGTGGAAAGTCGCTTCATCACTGTAAACTACCCTCTCATGGAACTCATTCTCTTCCATTAATGCGAGAAAATCAACACAGAAGGACGCTCGCAAAGCATAATCGGCGGGTTTTAAGGCTTGAACCAGTTGCAAGTGGTAGGGTTTCATCTGTAAACGTTTCCGGAGAATCCGCCATACAGTTTTTTTGTGGTAGTTGAAGTTCTGTCGCTCCCCGGTAGGTGGATTTCTGTGGACTCCGCACGAAGCATGTGCAAATGCGTTCGACTGTCTCTTCACTCGTCGACGGACGGCCAGTCGATTTTCGTTTACAGATACAGCCTGAATCCCTAAATTGTGTGTACCACTTACGAATGGATCTCCCATCCGGCGGGTCTTTATCGTATCTGGTACGGAAATGTCGTTGAACACTAGTCACAGAGTTGTTTACATGGTAATCAAGCACACAGAAAGACTTCTGATCCCCAGTCAACGCCATTTTCCTTTACTGCTCTGCTGTTGACATCTTGCGGGTGAACGCGGAACTTTAGAAGTGGACAACTAAACTTTGAGAGTTTACCTTTCATACAATATGTCTCACGATATTATATGTTCATTACATTTCACATAATAAATTTCTGAAAACCTGCACAACATTTTGACTTGCCCTGTATTTTGAAGTCATACTTTGTGTCAATAGAGAAGTTCCTACACATTCTTAGTGACTTCTTTTTCAGATGAAATTTCTTTGTTGTGGCTGAAATTCCTTGCTAATCAACTAGATGTATATGACAAAATATAGTCAGAAGAGCTTTCATTGGTTGCGGTTTCCAGTTTGATTGAAAACCTTTATAAAACACTTATCAACAGGAAGGCAAATAGATTTAACACTTCAAATGTCAGAAATATTATCCATGAAGTAGAAGAAGGTGGTTCTCATCTCCAAAGAAAATTTCTTTACCTCTACTGAATCTTTCTTCGACAATTGTGTTCAATATATAACAAACTGGTATCTCCATAATAATGTAATCAACAGAGTGTTTTGGATCTGTTTAAAAAAGTGCCTAAATGGAGTGATGTTGAGGGTTCACTTAATGTGTTTTCTAACTATGAATGTGTAATAAGTTTAAATATGTAAGAAATAGCATACATCAGAGCATTCAGGACTGCACAACAAGAAAACTTACTGTTTCACAGTGTGGATAATAATATTTCAACAATGCAGAGAATTCCACAGTAATGTTGATAATATTTCCTGGGACAACTGCATCTTCAGTTTTATTAACACATTGGTGACGGGCCACGGAGATATCTCCGTGTTCAAATGTCCAGCGCTAGCGACCGGCCACAGAGATTTCCGTTTTTACGTTTTGTACGGTTTCCCTGCCTCTTTGCTTTTGAAGGAGGTTTGCAATTTTGATTTTTCTCGTTGTGAAATAAATTTTAGTTGTTTTTGTACCCCTCTCTTCTCTTTAATGAAATTTCCATCTTTACAGAAAGAGTAGTTTACAGTTTCAAGACAGACGGCTGGTGAAATATGGAATTTTAGTGCGGGTAGTTAGGCGATTACGGGATACATATGTAACCTGTAAATATATGTTGCAGAGGGGAATAAATTAGAAGAAATGCTATTTTGCGTTCTGGAGCCGAATTTATATATGTGGCACCATGTCTACCTGGATAATTATTATAATAGTGTGGCTATAGCTGAAAATTTGCTCGAAAGAAAGACAAGTGTTTGTGGAACAATACAAATTAGCAGGGGGCTTCAAAAATCATTTGTGGAAGCAGGAAATAAACTTAAACCAGGATAAAGTGTAGTTTGTAGTAAGGGGGAAGTTTTGCTTTAAACATGGAAAGATAAAAGACACATAAGAATGGTTAGTATATTGCATCAGGCAACACGAGAGTGGGAGGGGTAAAGTTGTAAAAATACCCTATTGAATACTTCAATAACAAGTATGTGAATGGTGTAGACAGGGCTGATCAGTAGCTATCACAAATGCCACTCTTGTTTCACCTTACAAAAACAGTGAAATGGAGCAAGAAAGTTGTACTGTGGCTTCTGAATTGTGCACTCTTTAATGCTTCCAGGGTCTATAAATTTCAAAACAACAAAATGTCAAACAGAAATTTTTTGCTTGAAACAGCCTCTTGTTGGGCAGTCGTGAAATGAGGAACAGATGACAAGGAAGAGGAAGAAAGACAGAGAAAAGGAAACCACTTCTAGGACACCAGGTCAAGACCCACCAGATAGGCTGTCAGGAGACATGAAGAAACATAAATTAACACCAATTGTGACTGGAAAGAAAAAATACCCCTCCAAAACTTGCCGCATTTGCAGTGAACACAAGAAAAGAAATTCGCTACATATGCTCCTTTTGCACTGTGCCTTTACATAAAGGGGAATGTTTCCAACCCTCAATTTCTACTAGAAGGTCTGGTATGAACACTAATAAAGAATTACTTATTTATTATTGTTATTGACTGTAAATATATTGATGTGAAAACAACACTGTGCTAGCACAGTTTAAAATTTAAAAGTCCGCCCCACTCACAGAAATGTGTTAATATGCATTGGTCTGTGGAAACAAGTCATCTTAATGTAGAAACTCTAAAAGCCGTACTAATTGTTAAAACTCATTTCAGTCAGACATGTTCAGAATTTTATGACTATTTGATGGTACAGAAAAATACAGTTAAGTGCTGTAATAAATGTACTGTAAGTGTAATAAATAATAATAATCTCAAATGTCTCGTGGAGTGATAGATAAAAAAGGGGATAATGGTACAATTTCTCACATAAAGTTTTAGAATGAAAAACTCATCAAAAACTGCCCTTTTTTGTACAAAAGTAAACTAACATAACCTAACTTAACCTACCCTAAACTTAGCTAACCTAACTTAAACTTACCTTAGCTAGCACAACATAACTTAATTTTAGCTAACACAACTTAACATAAACTTTGAACTTCCTTCTGTAGTATAAAAATATTTGTTGTTGTATGCCATGTTGCAAGTACACTGACATTAATGGATAGCATAACCTGAAAATGTTTTCAAATGATACGTTGAGAAAGGCGTCCCGGTTTTTCAATTTAGAATCTGGTCACCCAGAAGATAGTGCTTTTTTTTTATAATGTTTGATTCTGGTAAAAATGTTCCATATAGCCTAGATTTCCATTATAAAAATTGAACCTTGCATTGAAATTTCCGATTGAGGGTCTTTCCACTTTTCAGCGGTTGCCCTTTTACCAGCCGGCTGCTGGCCCTTCACATCCACATGTGTCAATCACAAAGGTAGATGATCAACAGCCAGTGTAGGGGTGACATGTGGTTAGCATGTCGAGTCCCCCAGTCGTTATAGCTGGTTCCTCAACCTGGAGCTGCTACTTATTGTAGCTACCCAATTGCCTCACGATGCTGGGTGGGCACCGGTCCCATACTGGCCAAAATACCATGAGAAAATTTCTTCCCCCACGGAGACTCGAACCAGAGCAAGTCCCGTAGCTCTGCGCCAAGGCTTCCTACGTTAACCGCTCGGCTACGGCGCGGGACTGCATTGAAATTTACATGATACATATATACCAGCTTGCCATTCCTACCCCTCCCTTAATTACTTGTCATTCGAAAGTAGAACAATACTAGACTTATTAATAATGTACATTGTGTCTTCCAAAATGTCTATTGAAAAGAAATATTTAAATATTCTGAATACTTCAGTTATCAGTCTTGTCATCATTAACTGTATAGTTTATTTTGACAAAGGAATCAATTTTTGTTATTTTATTGTGTATTTCATAATCTACTGTTTTTCTTCTAATTACTTTTTTAAAGACTAAGATTGAATAAAAGTAGGATTAGTCCAATGTTCTGGTTGGCATTGTATAATTCTCCATGCTTTCCAATAGTATTTTATTACCCATGTAGATTCATTGAATAATAGTAGGATTAGTCCAATGTTCTGGTTGGCATTGTATAATTCTCCATGCTTTCCAATAGTATTTTATTACCCATGTAGATTCATTGAATAATAGTAGGATTAGTCCAATGTTCTGGTTGGCATTGTATAATTCTCCATGCTTTCCAATAGTATTTTATTACCCATGTAGATTCATTTATTTCAATTTTAGTGATTATAGATGGAGTTTGTCTTTAACGGATGGCGGATTGTTAAACAAAATACTCATTGGCAACAGATATATGCCTATCCTGAACAGTTGTGAAGCCAAGCACAGTGGCCTGTTATCAATAGGAAATTTTCTGTGATCTCTCTTCTTGGGCCAATCCAAATGGATTGAGGTTTTTTAATTTGTAATAATATTCCCTCTTGCTCTCTGTTTGGTAATACAATTTTCTATTAATGTTTTGTTTAATGAGTTGGGTGGTTGTTCCTTATATTGGGAGATAGTTATGGATTTCTTAGTGATAAGATAAAATCAAATGTTTCCTACCTCTCCTCATATTAATCCTGACTTGATCCAAAGGTTCATCGGTCCACCAACAGAGGGAAGAAGAAGAGTTTCTTCTGATCGACATAACATCAGTCACCAAGATGGTACTGAAGATGGGACCACTATGGTCTTCAAATTGCAATCTATTTAGAAGATTAATATGAGGAGAGATAGGAAACATTCAATTTTATCTTAAATTAAACCTCAGTGATTTATTCCTATAAAAATTAAATTTCTTAGTGAGTTGATCCGACTGTCACCAGTGGACGCATATCCAGTTAAGAATTATAGTTTGTATTCTACAACTCATATTATGTTTATGCTTTAGTGATAAGCTGATATGATTTGTATGGCAATAAAGAATCAGTGAGGAAAACAGCCTTTTGGAACTTTTTTTAATGTAATGATAATTGTTGTAAGACTATATTTATTCTTGTAGAACTCCAACAGAGTAGATAAAGAATTTTCCCTGAAATGCAGAATAAGAATAATTTCCTTGATATTTCTCCTCCTGCTAGGTTTTCTTTTGGGCAGAGATTAAATTTACTATTTTGAGAAGAAAAATTAATGCCTGTTCTTTTTAAAATATTTGGTCCATCATTGTGAATGTTAATATTTTAATTATAAAATTGATATTAAATTTACTGCTTAATTTATGTTGGAATAGGTATGTTTATGTATTTCATAATATAATGCCTTAGATTTCAATTATATAAATGTACGGTAAGTTAAAGGTGGCACAAGTAGTTAGACAATTGCCCTCCTCCTCTGGGTCCCAAGTTTGCATCTTGGTCATTCCATGTGGGATTCTAGGTGGACAAATCGGATCTAGGGATCATTATTCTCCCCGAATTTTCTCCCATTTTCCCCTGCCAGAAACTTCATTCCACCATTTCTCCATATTCATGTCATCCATTTATTTTCATCTGCCCCTATGATGATATGATAGGCCTGGTCAGCCAGCATCCTTTAATAATAGGGACTTCATCTCATCCCTCGATCTGGCATTATGCCAGTTAATGAGTAGGTTTACTTCATAAAGTAAATTACCATTAATATTTAATTTTAGGAAGTGATATTTTGAGGTTATTTTAATTATATTATTTTTAGTCTGATCATCTTACCTCAATATTAATGTTGATTTGTTCTTGGACATGTTTCAAAACAATTCTGTTTTATCGTCTGGACAAGCTGACGATAAAACAGAATTGTTTTGAAACATGTTCAAGAACAAATCAACATTAATATTGAGGTAAGATGATCAGACTAAAAATAATATAATTAAGTTACTATTATTATTTATAATATCGTAGTTCAATTAGGAGAAATGGTCTTTAATATCACCTACTTAGTACTCAATACAATCATAGGTTTAGAGTTGATGCTCACCTTGCTCTCACTCATCCAGACAGGTGCACTCTGCTGCTTGTCTATTAGTTCTCGCACTTTCCTGTACCACGACTCAGGGCTGGTCAATGTGATGCTGCAGCTGAACGTATGACCCCACACTTTCTCCAGTTTCTGGCATTGCTCAAACAACTTCTTGCTACTCTTATGTGCTGCCCTGTAAACACACAAACTTACTAGTAATTCATTAATTTGCATACACTCCACAAGAACCTGAAAACATCAATATTATATGACGGACACAACCATCCAGTATCGATCTATTTATTTATTTGCTTCAGATGGAAAAATCTAATCACATGAAATAATAGATTGTATTTTAGTCACCATTAATATAACCATTCCAATCAAACATCATCCAGTAATTGAATAGCTGCAAAGTTTTTTACATACCTAAAAACAACAAATTTATTCGGTTGGATACATCCTTGTCCCATATGCCATGTAAAAATCAACTTTTGAGAAATTCAATAATTTAGTTTAAATATATCACGATTAGCATCTCCTACAGACAATGCCTTGTCAGTGAAACTCTTCTTTCAGCTATTCCTGATAGTCCTGGCATCCTATAATTTCTGTTACTTTTCCAAAGCAAGTCACCTTTGGACTTCCTCTTAATTTTTCCCCTCAAAACTTTGCTTTCAGAAAATTGTTTTAAGGAAATTATTGTGATGGAATAAAACATAAAGGGATTAAAAAATTAAAGAAAAATTAATATTCTTTGAATAATTCAATAGTTCAACTTAACATTTAAAGTGGTTATAATAAGTAAATAAAATTTTTAATAGTGTATTAAATTGAATTATTGAATTATTCAAAAAAATTATTTGTTGTTATTGGTATTTCCATTGTAACATAACCCAACTTCTTAACTCAGTTTCTAATACATTCTCTAATATACTGTACATATCTTGCCATGGTATCTTCTGTTTTTATTTACAAGTAATAGAGACAAGTAGCTTTTCTTTCACTCTACGTCCTGGATTACTATATTTTGTTAATTTTGAGCACCATAAACAGAGATATAATTCAAACTGAATGTGGTTATCACCTCTAAAATTTTTCATTCTTCTACTTGCTTATTTATTGTGTTCCATTATATAACTATACACCATAATACATTTTAACTAATTGACTCACTGGCACTATCGATCCCATATAGGTTCATGATTGACAGGCATAAGCTCTCCATACATCCCTAACCTGAGTTAATGTTTCCCAATCATCCCCTGTATAATCTACTTCCCTCAAATCATGGTTGATGTTATTCTCCCACCTCATTTTAGGTGTTTTTGTTTTCCTCTACTTTTCCTACAAGAAGCTTCCATGTCCTTCTTTCATTCCTGTTCGTGCCACATGTCATACCCATCACAGTCTACGAGACTTAACTGTTCTTATTATATCTGGCTTCCTATAAAGACCATGTAGCTCACTGTTAAGTAGTCTTCTTCATTCATCTGTCTGTTCATCTCTCTTTGATCCAAAAATTTCCTATTCTCAAATAATCGTAATATTTTTTGCTTCCTTAAAGTAAGAGCGCATGTTTTGCATCCTTATAATACAACCGGGAGAATAACGGTTTTCTATATTTTCAGTTTAACATTATTTTCAGAGAAGATGGGACAATAAGAGTCCCTGTAATGCATAATAGCATGCATTTCTAGAATTGAGCCTATGTTTAATTTTTTTGTGCATCTCATTTCTATTTGTAATTATTGTGCCTATTGGATTCAGCTACTTATTCAAAATTTACCTCATTTGTCATTAACTGTCCTGTTACGATAATTTTTGTATTGTTCAATACTTATATTTTGTCATGTATTTGAATACGTGTTGCACGTAACATACTGCCATCTGAATGTCGCCAGTCATGTCATTAAAAGTATAGAATTGCACACCTGCATCGTGTTTGTTCCAGAAAGAATATGTCATCATTTATTCTCAAGTTTGAGGTATTGTTAATATCCTTGGATGACTTCATTGGCATCCAATCCAAAGTATTGAGAGATGACGTAATGTAACGTCTGATTCGTTGCCTATATTCCCCTTCCCATAAGGCGTGTTACAGTAATGCCAACATAATTTTCTGCCAAGTTTCCTCAAGACATCACAAAACTTTTCGAACACTGCTTAACAACCAGCTATTTTCTATTCAACAACAATTTCTACGAGCAAACAGATGGAGTAGCTATGGGCAGTCCCTTGAGCCCAGTAGTTGCCAATTTCTTCATGGAAAACTTTGAGCAAACATGCTTAGATACGACACCTATAAAACCCAAGGTATGGCTTCGCTATGTAGACGACACCTTTGTAATTTGGAACCACGCGGAAGAGAAATTAGACGAATTTCTGACACACATCAACAGCATAAACTCCAGTATACAATTCACCGTAGAAAAAGAAACAGATAACAGCATAGCATTCCTAGACATCCTGATCAAAAGGGAAGAAGACAGCAACATTTACCACACTATCTACAGAAAACCTACCCACACGGACAGGTATCTTCATAAAACCTCGAATCATCACCCCAAACAAAAATTTGGAATCATCAAATCATTGACAGATCGAGCCAAAAAAACTTTGTCATCCGGATTTACTAAAAACGGAACTTCAACACCTCCAGACGGCATTCACAGCCAATGGATACACCAGGAAAGAAATCAACTGAGCCAATCATCCCAGACGATACAACAGCAACAGCAGCAAGGAATCAGAGGGAAAAACTTCAACCAGGGCATTTTTACCGTTCATCAAGAATGTAACAGACCGCATTGGAAAACTACTAAAGAAAGAAGACATAAAGACAGTATACAGGCCTACCAAGAAAATCAAGAACCTTTCTCAGACCTATAAAGGATCAGCTCCATCCTCATCAGACAGCAGGCATATACAGGATACCATGCAGTTGTGGAAAAGTGTATATAGGCACGACTAAACGCAGCATCGCAACCAGACTTAAGGAGCATGAAAGATACAGTCGTCTAAAACAAATGGATAAGTCGGCAGTAGCAGAACACTCTTTACTTGATGGCCACAGGGTGCAATACCAGAATACAGACATATTATCTAACTGCACACACTATTTTACCCATCTACAATGAGAAGCCATAGAAATATTCAAACATAAAAACAGTTTCAATAGAAAAGAAGAATCATTAAAAGTCAACAAAGTATGGATACCGGTTCTAAAAAACGCAAAATGTAAACCTCTACAAGTACAGTCAACTAGACTATCAAACAGCAATCTCAGTGGAACAATGGAAGTCCCTACCGCTGACCAATCAGAATGCAGATATAACGTCAGTCGACTAGACCATCAAACAGCAATCTCATTGGAGCAATGGAAGTCCCTAACGCTGACCAATCAGAAGGCAGATACAACTTACGAACACATCGCGGTGAACGTATAACTAGGACAGACAGCAGACAGAATTGCCAGTCTCAAGACAACCCTTGAGGATGCCAGACGCAGCCTTTGGCGAAATGTCGGAGAACTACAAGCCTCACGACCACGGCCTACAGCCCGAAAACCTTCATCAAGATCATCATAATTCTCTTTGTTTGTTTCATCCCTCCTTCTTTTGTCCTGGTGTTCAGTAGTAGCGACACTTGCAGTTTGACTCGTGGCCAAGGCCCGGGTGTCTGGGGTCCGGGGGACGTCCTCAATAACAATGTAGTCGCCATAAGTAGATGGCAATTGTCAAGTTAACTCGTGGCCTAGGGGTGTTTGGCTGAGCCTTGACGTTAAGAGAGTTGTGGGCGGTGAAAGGAAGCAAAATGTGGCTTCAATACGTGTGTGTGAAATGTAGATTAATGAAGCAAAAAAGCGGAAAGCTGAAATAATTTAAATTATGTGCAAGATGGACTTGTGCATCAAATAGTTAATAAATATATTGTTCTTAAAGAAGAACTGGTCCTCCAATTATTTAATTAAACATTCCTGGACAAATTCATCATTAATTTTATTCTTGGAAAAAATTCTACATTGTGTTCTTGGGGAGTCACAAAATAATCAGCCCCCCCCCCCCTAAATTGAGCTACCAGAGTAGGATCCCCATAGTTAACGGTCCATTTCCATTATCCATAATACATTATTACATTAGCAAATATAAACTTTTAAAATAATAATAGTAAGAGCCTTTCAGAAAAGGGCTTTCAGATTAATGATGATCTAAATTCATACTTTACTTATTCAAATTATCCCCAAAATCCCCATAAATTAAGTGCAGAAGTGTTGATTAAATGCATCATATTGTTATCTGGGAGTAACATATTCTTCAGTCAAGGCTAGTGTTTACTATGCTTTTCTTTGGATCCGAGATTCGCAGAAGTTGATGGTGGTGTGTAAAATCCTGGGCATTGATTTCTAAGGGCACAGAATTCTGAGTACGGCTCAAGATGGAACGGCCTACAGGCATAAAGAATACATATTTTATAAGTTGAGGATGACGGATTGAAAGTATATTTTAACTTATTTTATTTTATGGGTCTCCACCTCAATGATTTTAACAATGAATTTTATTAGTATTGATTCCCAATACTTCTTAGCTAAGCTTTCAATTCTCAAAGCAAGGCAGACAGATAGATGTTCAAAATCCATGATGACTCCAAGATCACATAAGGGCAGTGGGAAGTATTGGAGATGTGGTGTTAGGTGTTTGGCCAGGTAATCATGGCCAGTAGCCATTCAAAATTTTGTTACTGTTTCTTTCCTTGGCCAATCTGACAGATTTGATGGCTTCTTTCTATGCTGGTGTTTAAAACAGTTGTGATGGATTTCCTGTATTATTTTAAGTATGACGGCTGCAGCTCTTCTGTAGTTAACTTTGTTGTTGTGTGGTTGGATTTGTGTGCCCTTCTTTGCTAAGCTATCTGCATCCTTAATAATATCTTTGGTCTGTTTAATCCTTACCTCATATCATTGTTTCTGTTAGACATATGTTTCAAGACATGTTTGTCTCATCTTCAGTAGTTACAAAACTTATTAAGTAAAACCTCATAATGTTATTTCCTATTGTATTTTCAAATATCTGCAACCTTATTTCCAGCAACACCACAATGGGAGGGAAATCCATTGGAGAATGATTTTCGTTCAATTATGTTTTAATTTTCTAATTATCTCCCTACATCACAATACATCATTACAGGAAGGTGACATGTTGCAGCAGATATTGCTGCTCGAGAAACACACAGTATGACTATGCTGCTCTTCAGTGCAGAGCAACTAATGGCTCTAAACCTGTTAGTTACAACGTTTTGTGGTTCGTCAAATATAGCATATAACATTTAAGGGTCGTATCTATGAACGCATTAGACCGTAAAAGTCATTCTCAGCTTGTACTCTGTTGAGAAAGTTGCATCCAAAGGCATTTTTGCATACTCAAAAATCTGTTCATGCGATAATAATTGTCGAAATTCCTAAACTACCTGGCGAGGTGACTTTGCAGAGAATGAATCGTGAGTAACCCATTGGGAACCGATGTACTTTGAAACCTTGCTGCTTTATCCAAGATGTCAGACCTTGAAGCCTTCGATCATGTTTTCGGTATACACGGAGAAGAGGAATTTGATAGAGTCTACCAAAGAATTCAACTGGAAGGACACGAGAATCAGCGTAATATCGCACGATGCAGACATCGTCATATACGGGGGGAACTCACAATTTGGGAAAAAATTTACATATGCAAGAATGAAAATACAACTATGAATTTTGAAATAACCGGTTATAAGGAGAGAGGACTGATTGGGAAGTTCGTCGGTCAGCCATCAGATGGCACGGAGGTCAGTCTGCAGGATAGAAGGCCGTTGGACGTCAGTTGTGAACGTGACACAGCATTAAGAATGTCACAAAAGTTGTGATGAAACCTAGGTCTGCAATAAGTTATGAAGTATGAGGTGAGTGAAATAATAAAAAAATAAACAAAACATTGTAATGTACTTTACTTTTAGTTTAATAAAGTTTTTATGCATGTACTTATTTAATTGTAACGCTTTTGGGACTTGTCCCATCATAGGCAGGATTCAAAACTGGTGTTTCACAGTGAAAGCGCTACAATTAAATAATTAATTAAGTTGAGGAGACGGACCTTTCAGGTGAATATTCCATAATTTTGAATAATACCTCAACGGAAGACATCATGAATCTTATAAAAGTCATCATCTTCTAACCAGTGACAGCAACTACTTCAGTTGGTTATTGATTATCTGAAGCCACAGGTTTAATTCATAATTATTTTTATATTTAATATAGTATTACAGTGTAACATAGATGGTTAAGGTTATACGCTACAGGCCAGAAGGTTACAAGTTTGAGTCCTGATCGGATCAGGATTTTTAAGCTAGTCTAACTAGATTCAGTCTCTAACTAAAATGAATACCATTCAAGATGTACATTTTAGGGAAAAGGCATCAATCATACAGTGCGGACATCTCATACCAACTGTCTAGAAATTTACAAAGTTGGGACTATTACCCAAAGGGCATCCTAATGCCTGTAATGGGATCATTTTAGATTTTTACCTATTACAGTTTGAAGTATTTTATATCTTCTTCTTCTTCCTTCCAAGTATTAGGCCAAGGCCTGTACGATCCTATAGAAAATTTTCCCTCCAGCGTTTCATAGGACGGCCCAGTGATCTTCGTCCTCTTGGTATATAATTATAAACAGTTTTGGGGATCTGATTTGAACTCATTCTTTCAAGATGGTGTTTCCAATTTAGATGGTACTGTTTAATATATTCCAAAATTGGCGTAATCTTCAATTAAGTATTTTATATAGATGCATCAATTATACATTTTTGTGTGCCATATCAAACTCATCTTTGTATTTAAAAAAAATTAAAAATAAGAACTGATAACAATATATTGATGAGTAGGGCGTTAAGGTTAGTTTTGTTTAGTTAAGTTTTTTATAGAATATAAGTTTAGTATCATTTCACATCATGCAAATCATAAAATCAAAAAACCACATCAACAAGCATATTAGCTAGTTACTTTCCCATGCATTGTAAGTAGCCATTCAGACATACATGACACAATACATAACAACACATAAAGTTTGACTTACCCTGGCTTTGTGTTAGGCTGCCAAGCTAAAGTTGACCAATGTTTACAGTTTATTTACTTTTTTTCTTCAAAGTATCCATAGAACAACATTAATTATTCTAATTTTGTTGAGTTGTTTCTTGACTCACCTCATACTTCTAAACTCCCTCGCATATTCAGATTTCTTCACTGTATGTGGCATTCTCAATGCTGTATCAAGTTCACAACTGATGTCCAATGATCTCCTCTCTTGCACACTGACCTCCGTGCCATCTGATGGCTGACTGACAAACTTCCAAATCAATTCCCTCCCCTTATCACCGGGTATTTCAAAATTCATAGTTAAACAATTAAACAATTAGAAAAACCGAAGGAACTCACAATTTGGGAAAAAAATTTACATATGCAAGAATAAAAACATAATTATGAATTTTGAAATACCCGGTGATAAGGAGAGGGGATTGATTTGGAAGTTTGTCAGTCAGTCATCAGATGGCGTGGAAGTCAGTCTGCAGGAGAGGAGACCATTGGATGTCAGTTGTGAACATGATACAGCATTGAGAATATCACAAATACAGTGAAGAAATCTAGATCTGCGAGGGAGTTAAGAAGTATGAGGTGAGTCAAGAAACAACTAAACAAAATTAAAACAAACCTCATAGTGTTATTTAATTATTCTATCAAAAATGTTTAAATATTAATTTATTCATAACTAGCATTTGGTACATGAAAGTAAATTAATTTTTAATCATTTAACATGATCCTGAATACCCTTAATCACTAATATTAAAATAAATACTGCTTATAAAGTGTTGTGCATGTTTTCTTAGAATCTATTCACAGCAGAAAGATGAAATATTACTGGTCATTTGATTAAAATTTAACACGGAGAATATTTTATTCATGGATTCATTATATAAATATGATATTTGAAGAGAAAAATTTTCGCCTAGACCGGGACTCGAACCCGGGACCCTTGGCTTTCCGGGCCAAGTGCTCTACCAACTGAGCTACCGAGGCGAGTTACAATCCCAATAAATGTCTTCTTAACTAAGAAGCCGCCATTTGCAAAGATAGAAGCTATGGTTTCAAGCATTTGGCGCGAGGGAATTATCAAGGTACATAAGAGAAAAATTTGCGTCTAGATCGTAACTCGCCTCGGTAGCTCAGTTGGTAGAGCACTTGGCCCGGAAAGCCAAGGGTCCCGGGTTCGAGTCCCGGTCTAGGCGAAAATTTTTCTCTTCAAATATAATTTATCCTTCTATGAGAAGTGTTAAATTAATAATAAAATCGTCAATATAAATATGACTTTTTTCTAGTGACATACATTTCATTGTAGTTTTCAACATAATTTTAAATATAAATCCAATAACAAAAATTTCTAAAGTAAGTGAAATTATTTAAGTTTTAAGCGAGAATTTGTTAAATGTCTTCTAATGATTTGAAGCAACTCTAAATCAGAACAGCATCAACAAGTTATGGACTTTATAACTAGTATTTTAATATTAGCAATATAGGGCATTCCAGGTGCCTTTAATAATTCACATTCCAGTATGGAGCTTTCTCATGTCATTGATTATAAATGAGAGAACTTATAGAAATATATTTCATAAACAATAAACAACTGCATGGATTGCATATAAAATGTAATAACAGAGTTATATTTGCAACTATTTTTTTCAAGGCAGTTGTTGATTTCTAATGACTGCATTTAGGATCATTCAACCCATTTTGCTTCATGCTTCCAAATACAGTAGAAATAAGTTTTTCTTTGTTGAAGTTTCTTATTTAGTTTGATGCATCTAAATAGATGAATCTGTTTTTATTTAAAAATACAATAGGGAGTAACATTAAGAGGTTTGTTTAATAATTAAAACATTTTGTCTGTTCATTCTTACCTCAGAGTCTGTAATCGCTGACGATGGGGCTAAGAAGCTTTGAAACATATGGTCAACAAAAACAACTCTAAGAGGTAAGAATGAACAGACAAAATGTTTTCATTATTAGATGAATCTGGTCGGTCACATTCAGTGCACTCCAGAGATGTGCTGTAAGGCAGTATGACTATTGTTCAATCCAAAAAATTTTGAACCTTTTTTTTTTTGCTAATTCATCAGCAATATCTTTCTCAATTATACTAATGTGTGATGTTATCCATCGAAAATGTATAGTCTTCTGTAGATTTTCTAATCTTCTTCTTCTTTTGAGCTTAACCTTGGCCTCCCTAATCACTTCCTTCTATTCTTGCCTATCTTGAAACTTCATTCTCCATCTTCTAATACCAAGTTGCCTGTTGTCATTTTACACATCATCCATCCATCGCAGTTTTTGTCTTCTTTTCTCATCTACTAGAGAAATCTACTTGTATTAATTATCTGGTTTCACTTATTTTATGTAAAATCAAATGTTTCCTCATACAAATCTTCTAGGTAGATGGACACCATAACAGTCTCATCTTCAGTACCAATTTTGGCGACAGATGTTATGTCAATCGAAAGAAACTCTTCTTCTTCCCTCTGTTGGTGGACCGATGGACCTCTGGATCAGGTCAAAATTTGCGGGAATTTCAAAGTTCATAACTTTTCCTTTGTTTTTCTGTATGTGAATTTTTTCCCAAACCGTGAGTTCCTTTTGTTGATATTTGTTTAGACTGGCTTTTGATTCAATTAAATGTTTTTCAGACCATGCATGAGTAGCTACTGCTGACTTTTCCACTTCTCCATTTTTGCCATTTCTAAGATGTTCTTTCACCCCTTGTTTTCAAATTTCTTTTTGTTTTACCAATATAAATTTTGTCACAATCCCTGCATTTGATCTGATAAATTCCTGATTTGTTTTCTTCTTCAATTCTTTCATTTTTATTGGTTTTAATTATCCTGTTAAGGCTGTATTCGTTCTTTGGTGCCAATCTTATATTAAACTTTTTTTGAACATTTTTTTAAACTAATGGTGCTTCTGCATCCACAGGCTTTTTGACATATCTTTTTGCATTGGAAAGAAATAAGTTTTAACAAGCTTTCCAGATCTTGGGGCTCAAGTGTGGTGACAGGAATTAACCCTTTCTTGTTTATTTTCCATCCCCATTGCTCTGCATTTTGTTCATTCCTATACCACTGCTGAACCTGGTGATGGGTTGTCGTGCTGCTGCTTCTGTTGGCGGTAGTGATGCAATATTTAATTTAATTTTACGGTATATGCTGATGTTGTGAAGCATGCATATCTATAGTTGTTAAAGACATACTTTTCTTACATTTCACATTACTGTAACTGTATAATTCAAGAAGGAAGCTTCCTGCAGCTTTAGCAATGATCTCTGGATCAGCATTTGGATTTTTTAATAACTGGATAGCCTTGTTTAAATTTCATTTTTCCTTGATTAAATAATGCTGATGTTGTATCACAGCCACTGAAGGCATGCAAGAATAAAACATGATCTGTGGCTGTTTTATCTAGGATACTTTTGTTGAACACATTGGTTGCGAAATGTTTCCTTTTCCTGGTTTGAGAATATATGTATATGTTTAAATGCGTACATAGAGCCGTCAAAAGAATAAGAAGATCTACACCTTCGCCGACAACTATTACGAAATCAAATGCCGATGAAATTCTTATTGTGGTATCAATTATTAGCGTACCGCATCTTCCGTGGCTTGTTTGACCATGAAGTTCTCAGCTTCAAATTTTGTCTTCAATATACTAATGAAGCAGTTCATGTTTGCATCATTTCCCAGGAATTTATTTTGTGACACAGTTGGTATCATTATCTCGTCAGAAAGTATGTCTACTGATGCAGTTTTTTGTGATCGTCGGGATTGCTCCGTATATTTGGTACTATGGTTTGCTATATCTTTCGGATATCCGTCAAATACAATAATGGCATTGGATAATAGTTCGATCGAACATAAGTAGCGTATTTATCGCATATGGATGAAAACGATTCACCACAATGCCAAATGTAATAAATATCCGCCGTCGGTGATGTAGATCCTCTTATTCTTTTGATGGCTCTATATACGCGTTCAAACATATATATTCTCAAACCAGGAAAAGGAAAAATTTTGCAACCAATATATTCAACAAAAAAGTATGATAGATAAAACAGCCGCAGATAATATTTTATTATTGCATGCCTTCAGTGGCTGTGATACTACATCGACATTATTTAATCAAGGAAACTTAAATTTATTAATGTACTCCAAAAAAAAATCCAGATTTAAACGAGATTATCCAGGTATTAAAAAATCCAAATGCTGATCCAGAGATCATTGCTAAAGCTGGAGAACGCTTCCTTCTTGAATTATACAGTTACAGTAATGTGAAAAGTAAGAAAAATATGTCTTTAAACAACTATAGATATGCATGCTTCACAACATCAGCATATAAAAGTAAATTAAATATTGTGTTGCTACCACCAACAGAAGCAGCAGCAGCAGCATGACAACCTATCACCAGGTTCAGCAGTGGTATGGCAATGAACAAAATGCAGAGCAATGAGGATGGAAAATAAACAAGAAAGGATTAATTCCTGTCACCACACTTGAGCCCCCAGATCTGGAAAGCTTGTTAAAACTTATTCCTTCGAATGCAAAAATGGAGACTATTTTCGAGCAAACGAGAACGAAGAGGATTGCAATGAAACTTATAATCCCACATCGCGGATGATGTGGAAGAAAGTTCGGTCTGTGACGTTTCGATCAGTTCTAAAGACAATGAACTCGCAACACCTGGTCCATCAAGAACAGTGAAGCGAAGGAGAATGCGCTAAATTTTGGAACAGTGAATTGCATGTGGATTAGGTCTACTGGGGATACCATGATAAAAATATGTGCTGCTTACTCTAACTCAAGTTGGTGTGGAAATGAGATTTTTGGCCTAAACGCATGTTGAACTACAATTTGCGGCGCTCGTACACCAAAACTATTGATTTTAGGAAAACAAGGGTCATTACATGAATTGTAGGAAATTGTCTCCAGTTTAATTTTGTACATAAATATTTTATCGTGAAATGAGTCGGAGAGGAGATATTGTCAAAAAACTGCTTTTAGACGCCAATTTTTCAATATGGCAGCACGAGTGGCAAAGATATGAGGTGGCAAAATTGAAATTTGGAAAAAGCACATCAAAATTTATAAAATTGCAAATTTTCAAAACTCCCGGAAAACTTTCTTTTTTTAGAACCAAATGACTGGACTATTGGTAATTCAGTGTATTTTGAATAGGTATAAATCTTTTAATAATATAGTATATATTGTGCATATGAAGTTATTTGAAATTATTTGCATTTTTGGGGGGTGTATACCAGAAGTGTGCCTACTTAAACTGAAAAAAAAACCAAAAATGCACACAAATTACTGTTGCAATATGCGAATATTTACCTAAGAATTTTTTCCTTTTTGCAAATGCCCCAGGTTGTCTTTCAACATTCCTAATGTTCTCTCCTGGCATGGCGTACTTGTAACCCACTTCTGAGGTTGAGGCACCTGGAAGGTGGGGTTACATTGCCCCGATGATATGATGGGTGATGATGATGATAATGATGTGCCAGGAGAGTCCCTAATCCTAAGCTTAATCTAAGATGAATATGAATGATGATGATTGCGATGGCCATATGATTTCGGGGACTGTTTGGGTCTTAAAGTTTTCCTGACATTTGTCTTACAGGTGAGGAAAACCCCCAATAAAAAACTCACCCAGAAAAACTGTCCCGACCGGGGATCGAACCTGGGTCTGTTGTGTGACAAGGCAGCATGCTACCTCAAGACCACAGCG
>JASPKZ010010278.1:955000-1000767 GCA_030220185.1 Diploptera punctata | reverse complement strand
GGGAACAGGATCGATAGATAGAGAGGTCAAACTAATATAAAACGCGTGTATAAATAAGTAACAAATAACACTGGTCATCATGTGTTTTTGTCTCATGAGTTATAATAGCTGTAATTAATGTAGCTTTTATCGTGTTTTCCAAATATGATTCAGAATTTTACCCTTCACCCACGGTTTTTTTTTTTCAATTTCAATCAATGAATTAAAATAATTATTTTTAATAAACTTTTTTCGTTCATTTGTCCATTGTAAAATAAAACCAAGTGAGCTAAACTCAAATGGATTCAGGCATGGAAAAGAGATATCAAGGCAAATGGAATCCTAATATGCTGGCCGATTATTATTGGACCATTAAGAGGGATGTTCCACGGGCGAAATGTAGCTGAAAATCGTCATTTCTTACTTTCTAGGTGAGTCCGAACGTTCGAATATTTTGTAGTTACGAATGTAGAAAGGGTTAAAGTGTTTTAAATTATAAATTCCTGTCTCTCGAAAACCTTGCGTGATGGAGAAAAACCGATATCATATTTGAATTCAGGATAAACAATACTATGAGGATCACATTTTTTTCTTTGTTAAAAAAAAAAGAATGTTCATTTTTTGTTGCTCAGTGTAATTTCTATATTTATGTCAGATTACATTCTTGTGATACGTGGAAGAGAATGCACATTGTTATTACCATTAAATTATGGCGTAAAACTCTGTTACAAAAAATAATAATTATCAAGTACTGAGAACTGTCTGTGGATATATAGATGTAGGCAGGTAACCGACCGTCTAGCGATGAAGTAGGAATTCGCTGCCAACGCCAACTGAGGAGTTACACCTTTCTAACATGGTTCCAATCCATTTCCGTTTAGTTTGCACTGCTCTGTGAGACTAAATCTAATTAATTTTAATGAAAAAGTGACAAGTAAAGCAGAAAAGTAATAAACACTTAGAATGCAAAATAAATTCATTCGCAGATACATTTAAAGTATTACAAAATAAACTAAACTCTTCGTAATCAGAAAAATTATTAAGGCATATGTATCTGCCGTTACCAGTGTATCCCACATCGGGTAAGAAAGCTCCTTTATGGGAGTTACTTAACCAAGCTAATGTAGTTACTATTATTTCCCTACAGATGTCAGCGAGTGACAAGTAGTTAGCTCTTTTGTCAGAGACTCCTACTAATAGACTACTAAGCTAATACTTAGATGGCAATCCCGATTATATTTGATAAGAGGTTCTAATAAGGCGTGGTGAGCTGCATAATTATTTCGGCCCTTCAATTGAGCTCTTGTGGCAACTCGAGTTTCATACACATGCCCCTGACCTGCTCCCAATAAATACATCATCATCCTTGTAGTACATTCACGAATTTAGGTTCTTGTTGACCTGTTTCAGCCTCAAGAGAAACACCATCCAAAAGTCTTTCGAGTGGACATCCTGGTCTTCTTCTTCCTGCAGGTTAATAGCTTAACATTTTTTTTGGTATCCTGTGATCCCCCATTCAGTGAACATGTTGCATCCATCTTGGTTTATAGTCAGAAATATTGTTTTCTAAAGTTTCCATGTGTAATTCTTCTAAGATGTGTTCATTTTTTTGTGATCTAGTAGTGGTTAGTCCCGCGCCGTAGCCGAGCGGTTAAGGTAGGAAGCCTTGGCGCAGAGCTACGGGACTTGCGCTGGTTCGAGTCTCCATGGGGGAAGAAATTTTCTCATGGTATTTCGGCCAGTATGGGACCGGTGCCATCCAGCATCGTGAGGCAATTGGGTAGCTACAATAAGTAGCGGCTCTAGGTTGAGGAACCAGCTATAACGGCTGGGGGACTCGACATGCTAACCACATGTCACCCCTACACTGGCTGTTGATCATCTACCTCTGTGATTGACACATGTGGATGTGAAGGGCCAGCAGCCGGCTGGTAAAAGGGCAACCGCTGAAAAAGTGGAAAGACCTTCAATCAATCGGTAGTGTGTATCTTGCAGTCCTCCGAAGGTATTTCATTTCAGCAGATCTAACTCTCTGTATATCCTTCTGTTTTAATGCCCATATTTCGCTACCATACAAAAGATTTGGAAGAGCTAGTGTTTTATACACTTTTAGTGCTGCATGTTTTTGAACTAACTGTGGGTTAAAGATAAAATTTATTAACACTAAAATCCTTTAAAAGTTTCATATTTTTGCAATTACATCGTTATATATATATATATATATATATATATATATATATATATAAACTTTCTTACGTTACGTAGTGCGCGACATAACAAATCTGCATAACTGATAAACTATGTGTTTCGGATTAAAACTTATTTTTAAAAAAAATATCCTCTGCATAGCATGGCCTAAAAGTAAAATTCAAATAAAGTGATCGCGCTTCAGTACTGAAGCCCTGGGGTTTTAGGAAAAGCTCCTTTCTAGACAATCATTAAGATAGTTCAGTTGGGTTCTCAGCTATGCTTGAAGGCCGCCTTCGTCCCCCGGGCACGCGTATGGTACTCATTTCCAATATAGGCTGTATCGTTCTTAGTCCATGGTGGTACTAAACCTTGTAGGCCAGTTTAAAAATCTGACCACACGTTAACTTGTACTAGCGACCCACCGGCTTGTAAAGCATTGCCTTAACCTTCTACGTTAAGGCGCGGTGTACCCCTAAATTTCCTGTTCGTCGACGAGGCCATTGTTACACACTTTATACGGTTTTGTGTTGTGATTCTGTGGCATCTCATCTTATAACTCTGTATTTCGGGTAGTCGAAACTGTGATAAGTAATCGTTACTTTATACTTAATAAATGGAGACGGAAACGCGAAAAAGAATCCGTTTCGGAACTATGTTATTAAGCTTTTCCCAATACATTCCACTCACGATAACAACACACGCCAATTCATGGGCTGCGTAATTGATGGAAAGGAACTGTATTGAATAAAAAGTCTGCACAATTTTTAATAACACTGTGTATTCTAAGTACATTTAACAAAAACACATTTAAATATCCGAAATGATAGTTGTAAGTAGAACTGGGATTTATATGTAATTACATATTTTGTTTCTTGCTATTTAGATGCTGGAAAAATTATATCTTCACAAACCACTATGTTAGGGTTACTATAACTGTAACTTATTTTAAGTATTTTTAAGTATATTTCAAATTCTTGTCATGTTACATAAAATTGCATATTTAAATACTTTTTTCTAACACATGTGTAAATTTCTGTTTAAATTCTGAAATGAAGCTCTTGATACTGTCACTTGCCACAATAGGGAGATTAGGATGACCTTCAGGTATTGAATAGCTAATAATGACTACAGCAGGTAAACAAATGGTTGATAACAGCCACTAAAAGCATGACCACAACACGAAAAAAATGCGTTAGCCCTAATGTTTTTGCCAGTTATTCCATATAACAGTTGTGAATTCTGTACTCAATACTTTTATTCGCACTATATATACTTCCCATCTTTTTTTAAACAACGTTTAATTTAGTATTTCAAAGAGGTAAACAACTGTGGTTTAGATATTACATTGATATTTATTTTTTCGGAGAATTCCAGTCAAACGTAATTCTCATATTGTTCATCTTAAAAAATTCCCAACTGTTTTTAATTTCATTTAGATTCAAACTGAGTAGGTGAATAGTTTACTTCAGTTCTTTACATGATCTACAATTGACGAGTGTTTTTCGACTGAAAGAAAATTGTGATATGTCAAGATTTGCAACAAACATATGAAATGCTCTAAGAAGTTCGTGCTTGAACAGCATTTAAGAAGTGCACTACATAAAAAAAGGCAAATAATTACAACTGAGAAAGCAAGTTTATTTTAACACAGCTTAAAAAATTCAGCTTGAAGTAATCCTTTCTATAAGTATTTGTGTAGTGCAATGATTGCTGCTAACATTCCATGGTACAAGATTAAAGTGCCTAAATTCAGGTATTTTTTTGTAAAAAAAAACTGCAAGCAACTTAAACATGACCACCCAATGCTATGCAAAAACTGTCTGCAAATTTGCATTGATGAGATAGTGGAAAGCATAAGCGAGGGCATCGAAGATTCTTTCACATGAGTTTCGATTGATGAAACAAGTCCTTCTAGGAATCTTAAAATAGCTAATCTCGTGGTAGGAAAGTTGCAAGCTGACAGCGCATTTAACCCAAGTATAATCTCGACTATTGCAAGATTTATACATTGACTAAAAGTAATGGACCTACCGGAACTCAATAAGAGAAAGTGTTAGTGCTGTATTCTGATGCAGCACCAAAAGTGCTTAAAGCTGTAAGTTCTCTGAAGTTATTTTACCCCAGAATGTTCCATTTGCTGTGCATGGCTCATGTATTCAACGTGTTGCTGAGGATATAAGAGTTAAATTTACAGAAGTGAATATATTAATTTTGGCACCAAATAAATGTTCATAAAAGACTGAAAACGAGTGAACTACAAAGAGCAACTATCAGAAACACCATTTCCTCCAAAACCGTTTTAACGAGGTGGGCAATGTGGATTAAAGCAGTGAACTTCATGAGCGAACATTTCAATGACATAAAGACTGTTCTGGATTATTTTGACCCTGAAAGTTCTGTATGTATTCGTGGATTTCAGGATGCTTTCAGATATTCCAAAGTGGTTTGTTCTATCTCCTACTTAGGAGAAACGTAGCTGGCTCCCGGAGAGCATCACGTGTTCGGAAAATTCAGGACATCCAATTCAAGATTACATTGGTGATGTGGAAGATGCAGTTAAAAAATTAAGGATAGTGCATGGGGAGAATGTAGAGAGTGTATGGAGTAAAATAAAAACGGTTTAGAAAAAAAATATGTATATTCAACATTTCGCAGTCCGTGTCAAATTCTAAAACAGGATATTATAAATTGTCCTAAGGACATTTTTCTGGGAACGGTTCCTTTGTTAAAATTTTCATCAAATCATGTGATGTTGAGAGGACATATTCCGCTTATAAGAACATTCTGTTCTAACAAAAGACTACCTTGGACCACAGAGAACTTAGAAAAATATTTATTTTTTCACTGTGCTGTGAACGTTTATGAGTGAATGTCTCAAGCATTGGAATTTACATCTACTCATATTATAATATTTCTACTTGATAGGATTGATTGTAAAACTTTCGAAATTATATTAACTGAGTCCGTACACGATCACCAAATAATAGCACTGAGCAACAATAAATACTAGTTTAAAAAACTAAAAAACACCCTTTATTATAAAACCGAACTAAAAAAATGAAAAATAATTTTACTTTCCAACACGTTTGGGATAAATAATTTTACCATCAAAAGCGTGGGGTGCTCTTTATCAATTAATATTATTGATAATAAACATATACTGGTAAAAGTAAAGTCTCTAAGATGAAAATTTAAATATCATAAAAAGCAACCCACGGTTTTGATGGTAAAATTATTTATCCCAAGCGTGTTTGAAATTAAAATTATTTTTCAATTTTTTAGTTCGGTTTTCTAATAAAGCGTGTTTTTTTTGTTTTTAAAACTATTATTTATTTTTTATTCTTTAGTTTTAATAGTTTACAGAATAAGATAAAAATGTAAATATCTTTAAATTCGACACTATTGTAGTATGAGCTAAAAGTAATACTCTTCTAAAAAAGCCTCCCAGCCGGATTTGAAACGGCGACCTATGGATTACTGAAATTATATACCACTAGAGTTCATGCTCTACCAACAGAGCTCTTTCTACGATTGACTAAAAAGTCGACAAGTCCGCAACTTATTATACTAGTTTTAATTTTTTTGATTTTCTGATAATTCTGGCCAGAAGTTTAGAAACAAAATATGAAATTATTGTATTGTTACGGGTCCTTTACAAGTACACAACGTTTCGAGTCGATCCAATGTTTCTAATTGGGTGAAAATCGTGTTCAAAAATTCCGTTACATAGATACAAAGACACTTTTTTTGATTTTCTGATGATTCTGGCCATGATTTTAGAAACAAAATATGAAATTATTCTATTGTCACGGTTCTTTTACAAGTATACAAAATTTCATGTCGATCCAATGATCCTAAGTGGGTGAAAATCGCGTTAAAATTTCAGTTACATAGATAGAGAGATATATAGATAGATAGATACACGTCAAGCTAATATAAACCGTGTAAAAAAGAACCTTTTTTTGTCCCAGAAAGAAAATATGTGATTCTGATAGTATTTTTCTCCAGAATTCAAATACGATACCGGTTTTTCTCCATCACGCAAGGTTTCCGAGATACAGGCATTTATAATTTTAAACATTTTAATATTTTATACATTAGTAACTACACAATATTCGAACATTCGAACTCGCCTATAAATTAAGAAATTACAATTTTCTGCTATATTTCGCCTATGGAGCATCCCTCTTGCTTGTCCAACAATAATCTGCCAGCATGTTAGGATTCCATTTGCCTTGATATCTCTTTTCCATAGCTGAAATCTCCGGAGTTAGCTCATTTATTTTACAATGAACAGATGGACGGAAACACGTTTATTAAAAAATAATTATTTAAATCCATTAATTGAAATTAAAATAAAAGAAAACTGTGGGTAATGTAGAAATTCCGAATACATATTTGCAAACACGATTAAAAACTGAATTAAGTATAAATATTGGTACTTATGAGACAAAAATCATGTTGACCAGTGTAATTGATCACTTGCCGAAAAATAAAATGTTAACGTACGAAAGTATCTTGAACATAATATTAACAAATTGATATTAAATACTTTCATCCATAGTAATTCTGTCCGAGGGCAGGTCTTTCACTGCAATCATAGCATTTTCATGCTATGGTTTGCAGCTTTACTAGGGAATTATAGGTGTGGTAACATCCCGTTGCTTTCTGCAATTAAATACTTAATAATTTATATTACATATTTCAATGATTTTACATATATCTGTATGTACTTTTCACTACACATTTAAGCACATATTTTCCAATTGAAAGTTCCAGCTCTAGTTATAAGCATTATATTATGGAGGATCAGCTGCACTAAGCTTTATGAATGGTAGGATGACTACGTACCGCAATAAATTTTACTACTGTCTACTTGCTATGTTAAAGATTCGATTCTTCACCAAGTCTGAAGCAGAGTTATGGAGTCATGCAGCACACCCTTATCGTGCAAATATATATACACCGACATTTCTACTTTCGTGGTTTGATGGCGCTAAATAGGTGGGGTTGAATCTTCTCTAGTAGTAAGAGAGAAAGGGAGGAAAGTGGGAGGAAGGAGGAGAATCCATTAGGGAAGACGTACATCATCATCGTATGAGTGCATCCCCCGTTAATTGCAGGAGTTTGCAACAAAACCCCAAACTTGCAATAGGATACAGTAACTCCTTTTGTAAAATGGAGCTTCCAAATATTGAAGAGTTTTTGCAGCTTCTTCCAAATCTGAAACAATGTCATCTCCTCTTTATCATGTTACTGATACCAACTAATAATTTCTTCTTTCCACTCGCCTGTTTACCTAGACTCCATTCCTCATTTTGAAAAAAAAATATATGTTTTGTAGACTTCTAACGCTGTTCATTGCATTAACTTAAACATTTACTCCTCCATACGATAAAGAGCTAGATTAAGATAGAACACAAACCAATGTCATAGAGTAAAGATCTGTGCCAATATTATAAATTAACTGTACCATGTAACATCTAACGTGTTTCCATAAGGCGGTAGCATTTGAGACTCGTGTATGGGAGGTATTGGGTTCGAACTTAGGTGCCGATTGAAGTGTCTCATGTTTTATCAACTTGGTTTTCTTCAATGGTGAACTAAAATGCTGGCTTAGAATTTCACTACCAGACTAATTTCATAACACCGCCAATTCATAATACCATTAAAGTTATAAATTAACTGTACCATGTAACATCTAGCGTGTTTCCATAAGACGGTAGCATTTGAGACTCGTGTGTGGGAGGTATTGGGTTCGAACTTAGGTGCCGACTGAAGTGTCTCATGTTTTATCAACTTGGTTTTCTTCAATGGTGAACTAAAATGCTGGCTTAGAAATTCACTACCAGACTAATTTCATAACACCGCCAATTCATAATACCATTAAAGTTATAATAATTTCATTTAAACATAAAACACGACACTATATACAGAAACGTAGCCTGGTGATCAGACCAAAATACTCTAGTCACGATATGACCTTAGATGTCAAAGGATTATAAACAAAAATGAAAGAAAAAGATAGAACGTGATACTAAATGTCTATTTCACTACTCTTATCCACCATATAAAATCGGTTTTTTATTACTTGACCATCAGTGAAAATATTCAGTTGTTAGATGAATCACTGATATTAATTTTCGTCAGATTATATCGCTAATTTCAAGACATATAATATTCATAATACAGTTCAGGATATAGCATAATCAGGAGAGACTGCTTCAGATATCGGGTCATATATTTACTTGTCTGACTAACATGTTTTGATAATATACTAGAAATCAGTTAGTGCGAGAAGAGAACTCGGTGTGATTTGCTAGCTTAGTCCTTTCGTCAATCTCTTCAGTTAATTTTTAGCTTATATGCTAAAAGATATTTACTTTTTATCACTCTATAAATTCCTCGAGATGGCTGTGATTGGTTTTTCTTAATTTTATAAAACTGTGCTTCAAGCCCTTAAATTCATTTTAATGCCAAATATTGAGATCAGGTCGCAGCACTGTATAAATTGTAAAAGCACGATCAAATATACTATATCATAAACGATAAACACTGAAGTCTCACTAAATTAGCCCCTAAATGTATATTTCAAAAATTTTAATAATTTTGCTACTCGATGATTTGTGTAACACAATACCAAATTAATATCCAAAACAGTACAAGGTTCACATAAACCCAAGAACTACGTTCATTACAAAATTAATACCACTTTGCTCTAAAAAAATTCAACTTTATTTATCATAATTCCACATAAGGAATGATGATAAATTCTGAAGAAGATAGTTTTCTATCGTCAAGATAACTAATAAAACGTTAGGCTATACACTGTGAAAAGGGACATAGTTAAGACAATACGCTTACATGCCGGAAGGTCGAAATTTCGAGTACCTATGGGGTAAGGATTTTTAAACTGATCTAAATATTCTGGCGGCACTACAGCCCTGGGATCGACCCTGGTGTTGGTGTGAATTGCCAAGAGAGTTTAATTTATTTGCCTCTTCGACTAGATAAGTGTGCATTTTGATGTGTGTTGGTTTGTGATGAAAATCATAATTTGAGAAGAAATGAAAAGTCATTTTCAGGGGAAAATTTTGAGAATTCAGGAAGGTTTTTGGTTAGGGGAAGAAAAAACCGAGAAGGAAGTTTATAATTTACTTTAGTTTTGTTGATATAGAGGCCGCAACGATTTTTGAACTAAGGTATTATTTATTTCTTTATTTATCTTTTAATTTGATAATTTGTTTATTCGATCGTGTATTTCATATGATTTTTTAAATGTTATGTTTCATTGAGTGTTAAGTGGATTTTAAAAAAAAAAATGTATGGATATACTGTAGTGAGTACATGATCCGCACAGAGTACTAGGAGCTGTTTGGATTAGTTTGCTATCGGTATTAAAGCAAATGGATTCAGGTGTTGTAGGAAGTCCTGGGAAGTTGGGTGTGTCTAGTTTGGGTGTTACTGTAGTAGGTTGGTTGGAGATTTTAGGTGAATCTGTCTTGTGTGTTGGTGTATTTGTCTTAGGTGTTGATTGTGGTTTAGCGCTTGTGTATTTCTTGTAAGGTGACATTGTCTGTAACTGGCAGCGTGGTTTTCTTTGCAGTGATACAGGTCGGAGTCGTTTGTGGGCAGTTTGCCACCTGGTGTTTGCCAGAGCATCTAACACAGCGCTCAACCCTCTACCAGAACTGGGCCAGATGTCCGAAACCTGACAATTATTGCACTGGGTATCTCCAGAAGGTCCTCTGTATGCCTCGAGTTTGATTTTAATTATATATATATATATGTCAGTTAGTTCTTCTAGTTTGATCTTTAAGTCTGTAGTTTTCAGGAAAGTGAGGATCCAGAATGAGAATAGCAGTTCTGATCCTCTCTCCATTCTGAAAACTTGTCTTTCCAAGTTGTCTTACAGTTTTTCCTGGGTAGTTTTTGTCTTGTAGTTCTTTTGTAGGATCTAGTTTGAAGTTGTTAGGGGCAGTCCTTTGAGTGTTATTTTGCTTATCGGTGTCGATCTGTAGGCATGTGTGGTGTCTTGGTGACTGTGAGGATGCGTATAGCGTCTTTGTAGGCATATTTTGTTTTGGTTTGTATTTTAAGTGTTTAATTTGTGGAATCTATGTTCGTCACGCTGGTCTGGATGTAGGCTGCCAATTGCTGTCCAATCAAAGTAAAGATAATCACCCGTCCAAAGCCGCGGCTTTTTTGCAGACTGCCGGTGACGATTAGAAACTAGATTCTTCGATAATACTCTTACACCAGAAGAAACGAGGTCGATAAAAAAAACAATCTTATTGAATAATCTAGGCCAAAATGTTGTGTTGGCGGACATGAGAGTTCGAGTCGCAATTGGGGTCAGTATTTTTTCACTGACCCAAATCTTCTAGTAGCACCATGGCCCTGGGATAGACTTATACTCTATCCGATATAAATAGCAGGTGCTTATTCGCGGGGTAAAGATGGTCTTCACGCAGGGCTGACAACCCAATTGATATAAAGTGCAGAGTTTTTAGAAACGTGGGTGCCATAACTTCCTACTACCTAAAGGGCCTCAAAACCAGGAAATTGTCATTCACTACATGTCGAAACCTGCCTTCAAATGTCTCCCAGAGAAGCACTGTGATATACCTAGTTCGTGTCCAAATAAATATATATATCTGCGGCACTTAACTGCAAGGCACTAAAATACATTGCCAAATCTCTCATTCAAACTATAGGGAAGTAATACAGCTCATGATTTGGTGGGTTGGATAAACATCAAAACCTGTTCTTCGTCCCGCCTCACTCCACTCTGTAGTACTCAAGGAGGGACTTCTATCTACGTCGCACAGTCGGATACCATTTCTGGATTCTAACTTCGATTTATGTGCCTTGCACTTAGAATGACAGATATTTTTTGAATATGTCCTTGGTGCATCACAACGCTTCTCTGGGAGACATTTGAGGGTAGGTTTTGACATATAATGATTGACTGTTTCCTTGTAAGACCTCTTGTCGGGTCACTTTATCTTTTTTCTTTCTGTTAGAATTAAAAATTGTCATAATGTGTTGTTGTATATGCTATATTATATTAATATTTTAATCAATTACAAAATATGTGAATCAACTTATAAATAATTTAATTTTTGCAAGGAAATATGGCATTCACGTAGAATTATAGATCATCCATCATACTTATATTGTTTAAAGGCACTTTAAATTTACGTTTATATTTGAAACTCCAATGTCTTTTCCGCCGGTTTTTGATTCTGTTTGAAATGTATTTTTCTAGAAACAGTTATCACGATTAAGTGTAAAACTTCAGATACAAGTTAACTTAATGTGGATTAAAAAAGTAAAGCATCCAATGTGACACTAGTGAGCAATATCATAATTTTAGTATCTGAGCTATTTGTTTCCTAATTCTCTGGATTATTATTGTATTCAAATTGTGATATTAAAATATTTTAAAAATGTTTTCACATGTAAAATACTTGAAAATTCGCAGTGAAAACAGCGAAAAAAGAGATGATTATCAGAAACGAAATATGCAGAAGGAGAAACATTTTCGAATAATGTAGATTAAAATTATTCAACATTTTTGGAAAACCCACACTCTTATAATTGTGGATATGAAACACGGGCTATGTAGAAATAAGATTAATTTTGCATCAACAGCAAAATGCACATGAGCAGTTCTTACATTAAAAATATTATTGCAACTGAAAGTTGAACTTATTAACAAAAAAGGATTGCATTCATAAACAAATGGATGATAACTGGAGAAATACTGCCCAATCGAATATTAAAAGCCACAAATGAAGCCAAGGTCCATCTCTCAGGGTGGGAGAGTACTCGATAAGTAACGAGACCGGAATAGGTCATTAGGCTTATACTTGAGAATATCATCATGACGACGATGGCGGTATTTTGTAATTTCTATCAGATAGAGAAAATGTATAATATAGATCAATACAAACTCTTCCTTTCAGGAATATAATCTTCATTTTAGGAAGTATAATTCCATACAGAAAATTTCCGTAATGCTTTTCAAAGACTGGCCCCAGAAGAATATTATTTGTTGTCGTAAAGTTACTGTTGCGCCGCTTCTGTTGCTCTAGTGGTTATAATGCTCGTCTCTTCTTCCGAGGTTTGCGGGTTCAAATCTATTGGGGATTGATAGATTTTTAAGATCCCTTTATCGTAGAATTACTGCACGTAAAAGTACATAATTCATGGAAATAGGAACCCCTGAGTAAAAATTTCGCCCTCCCCCTCACACGCAAATCTGGATTTCCAAGCTAATGTCTTATGTTGATATTCGTGAAATAATCGACTAGAAACTATTTAATCATAGGCAATGCCAAATGGAAAAGAATCATCGAAGTTGTGAAAATGCATTTCAGAATAAATTTTACAGACGCCTAGTGGTTGTAGAAGGGACATAATAGATAAAGTTTTAATAAGTAACGCATGTCTGGAAACGTAGAATTTCAATCTAAAATAAGTTTGAAGATCGAAACAGGATGGACTGATATAATGTGTTTTGTATTTCAGAATAAGTATTACAGATTTCTCGGGGTTGTACTACACATGTCGAGTCGGAGCAAGGTAGTCTTGATCGAATTTTGGCGGCAGCAGAAATTACGTAGCACACTCCAAGTCTTGTGGGGCATGTACACTTTGTGCAACGAACAACAGGGTCGCCACGTGGAACCATACTTGTAGTATAACCCCTAGAAATCTGTAATACTTGTTCCTAAACACAAGACATACGATACCGTTCCATTGTGTTTTGATTTTCAAACCTATTTTACATGGAAATGGTACGTTTCGGGACATGGGTTCCTCATCTAAGTACCCTCTACAATCCCTAGAAATCTCAACTACTTCTACTTCTGCAAAACCATATATATAGGGCGAATAAATATTTATATACTGTATATATACGTATATAATTCTCAGCGCAGTTGGAATAATCGTTGTCATGTTACTATTTGTTTCTGAGGTGTGCTAGTTTAAATCGGCGTGGATCGGTGGATTTTCAAAGCATACAAATCCTGAAAGGGCTTCTTTCTTTTCAAGGGAATTAAGGCTCTAGTCCTTTATCGCACATTTAGCACGCTAATACTCAATACTGATATTGGAAAACTTTAAACAACATTTTCCCGCCCCTTTTTCGCCAAACATTGAATTGGATCGATAATAAATAAAATTGCATCTCCTACTTTGATGAAAGAATGCATGATCAGGTTCATTATCTGTATTATATTGTTTAAATCGACCGAACAAATATACTTTTTTATAGTCTTCGTCTTCTTCCGTATGCAGTATTGGGTGATGATGCCCGTTCTGCGACTACAAAAAACTGATTTATTCATCGGTTGAAGGGTCTTCCGAGGTCTCTTTTGCCTTTAGGTTTGAGGTGGTAAATCTTCTTTGGTAAACGGGAATTTGACATTCTCTGGACATGTTGGAACCATTTAATATGATAAGTTTGTACTTGTTCCATATTTCCCTACTATTCCACTGCATCCTTATCTCACCACTCTTCATTCTATCCCTTAAAGTTACTCCTGTTAGTGATCGGAGGAATCTCATTAGTGAACTATTAATGCGGGATTTATCTTTTGCTCCAAGTGTCCAGCATTCACTTCCGTATAGTAGAGCAGGTTTGGCTATGTCATTGTTTTATAGTATATAGGGTATATCAGGATTAAATCGAATAAAAGCCATAGTGGCAAAGTAGGGTGTGAGCGGCCCCACTTGCATTCGTTCCAAATTTTGGCCAAAAGTTGCGTCTGTTGGGTTACAAACTCACCCCAAATTTCAACCTTGGAACAAAGATAAAAATACAACCAGTATTTTTTGTAAAGATTTTCTTCTCAGGATCTACTGGACCGATTTTTATGAAAATAATATATGTTGTAAATACATTCAAGGCGATTCACATAAAAATCAAGAACCCGATCCCCGAACGTAACTACTCGAAAAAAATAGTTTTCGTGATTTATTTTCTGTCACTTGCTTACGAGATACAATTACGAGTTTTTTTTTGTTAGACAATCGGACTCCTTTCTACAACATATAATTTTCCCAAGTCAATCGAAGAGGTGGAGCACAATTAAAAACATTAAAACAAAATTTTTTGCACAATTTATCTACATTTTATTAAGATTTCTTGCAATATAATTATACTTTCGATCACTATTTTGGTGCTGTGTCATTTACGTTACTGGCCGATGAAGATTTTCACTGCCTCCCTTAATCATCTTTGCTGTCATCATTGATGATGGCAGTTGTATTCTTCTTTGCGAACAATTTACTCAGAATCGCAGTTGGTGGTAAAATCTTGGACAAATTTCTTCCATGTGCCAGATAATAAATGATTTTAGCTACATGAGAACAGCAACCGACAGTCTTCCTCCCATTGGCGCATTCACAATAGTGTTCGTACATATCAGTTCAAGGTATAATCAAACATAAATATGAAATCCTTGATAAAAAAGTAAATAACAAAATGCTTCCAAAAGTGGGTAGTTAATTTAGAATCGCATCATTTCTGCATAATAAGTTTGAAAAGCGTTTAATATGGGATGCAGAATGTACAGATGAAGTCTTAGAGAGAATGAAAATTCAGAACACTGTCGAAAATACGTTAGCGATTGAGGTCGAAGAGAAAGGATGGCTTCGTAAGAAAATACCTTTTCAAAGAATTTCATCGGAGGATCTACTAGATTTTCCGGAAATGACTGTGAGAGAGCTAAAATTCTGTTCACCGGGTCATACCAGTTTACACAAGCCATATCATATATTGCAGAAATTATTGACGAAGTGGGAACGTAAATATACAATTCGTCAAAGATAAATCAAACGTTTCGAAGCTTCAAGTTCAGTCTCGCCACATATCCAGGAAGGTCTATCACTGTTTAGTTGAATATACCCCTCACAGTATTGGCATACAATGAATCAAAATTAATTATTGTGAATGAGCCAATGGGAGGAGGACTGTCGATTAAAGTTCGCATGAAGCTGCAATCATATATTACTGGCACATGGAAGACATTTTTCCAAGATTTTACGACCAGCTGCGATTCTGAGTAAATTGTTCGCAAAGAAGAATACAACTGCCATCATCAATGATGATAACGATGATGATTAAGGGAGGCAGTGAAAATCTTCATCGGCCAGTAACGTAAATGACACAGCATCAAAAATTGACCGAAAGTATAATTATATTGCAAGAAATCTTAATAAAATTTAGATAAAATGTGCAAAAATTGTATTTTATTTTTCTTACAACCGACTTGGAAAAATTATATGTTATAGAAAGAGGTCCGATTTTCTAATAGAAAAAAACTCGTAATTGGATCTTGTGAGCGAGTGACAGAAAAAATCACGAAAACTAAACTATTTTTTCGGGTAGTTACGTTCGTGGGATTGGGTTCTCGACTTTGAATGTGAATCGCCTTGAATATAAATATTATTTACAACTTATTTTATTTTCATAAAAATCGGTCCAGTAGATCCTGAGAAAAAATATATTTACAATAAATACTAGTCGTATTTTTATCTTTGCTCCTAGTGCAGCTACAAGGTTCAAATTTGGGGTGAGTTTGTAACCCATCACACACTACTTTTGGCGAAAATTTGGAACGAATGCGCGTGGGGGCCGCTCACCCCCCACTTAGCCGGCTAAAGCCTTTGTTTGTAGAATGGAAACTATTCTAAGTTGATATCGTAAAATCTCAACGAAAATGTTTTTACAATTTTGTTGGATTTTCATAAGCTAGTATACAATTAAATAGGAACATGTAATTGTATGCAATTGGTTCGTGCCTTAATAAGGGATTGGATGCAGTAGAATATTAGTAAATCACGAAATAAAGAGAGAATTCAGAATTACGTAATCTGAGAAATTACATAACGTATGACCAAATTTATACATTATGCAAATTATAATCTTTGAATGCCAGTTTTTAATACTTTGTTGTTCTGCAAATTCTTTGTATCTCGATAAAATTCTTAGATTTAATTCTGATATTCCTTATAAACTCCAAGCACAGCGAATATGCTTTACACGACACTTTTTGTATTTGGCATTAGTACGGATAGGATGAAGGTTCTATATCGGAAACGTCTGGGATGTTAGATATGATATGAGAGCAATCCGTTTATTTCATTTTATCGGATATGGAAGATTTTTTTTAATTATGCTCACACGACCACTCTCCTTCCTTGTAATTCATGTGTTGTATTTTATTCTGAATCCTTATTCTTAATTAAAGTTAATGTGATTCCGCTACTGTTCACAGGAGACTCTTGGGGTAGTAAGAGTTTAAGGCTCTCACATATCTCAGACAATCGGAACGAGGACAAGCGTCTGATACTCATTTCAAATTCATATACGACCCCAGAGAGAAGGTGTAGTTCGACCCATGATACAGCTAGAAGGTGTAGGCCCCAGTTTTAAAAATCCAGGCCCCATCGGAACTCGAACTGCAGACCATCAGGCTTCTAGATTATTTGCCTAACCAACTACCACAGACATACCCTCATTCTTTCTGTCTTGCAGTGTCCTTCTACTGATTTATTTGTAACGTTATTGGTATTTTTTAGACTTAGCAATTTTTTACACAGGCCTATATGATAGTTTAACGAATTCTGGAGGAATGACCTATTTTGGTTGTTCTCATGAATATATTTATGTATCATTTTTACACACCAGGGGGAAAACGCCCAGTTGGTAGACCAAGAATGAGGTGGGAGAATAGCTTTAACTATGATCTGAGGCAAGTACAGTATACAGGGGTTGATTGGAAAACATTGGGTCAGTATACGGATGTATGGAAGTTTATGTCCGTGCGCCCATGAACCTATCAGTTCGATAGTGCCAGTGAGTTAGTTAGTTATAATTCTTACAAACCTTCATTGATCCTTCATAGGCTACTACCAGACACCGAAAAAGGCCGTGACACACACACACACACATATTCCCTGTGTTTACAAAGAGACCTAAAACACGTCTGGGGAAAAGAATCGTATATACTCAACCTAGGATTTAAAGAGAGATCAGGGCTTGCTTGGTTTAGGCAAGGGGCATGGAAATTTCAAAAAAATTAGCGACGATCACGATATGCGAATATGTCCAATGTGCGGCAAATTTGAAGATGAGATACATATATCAGGACAATGTAATGATCTAGAATATTGGAGACGTCAGTTATTACCGGAAAGATTTCTAAATTCAAATCGGGAAAGATTGGCATACTACGAGTTATTGGTAAATCTAGAAAATTGGATAAACTTGGGTAAATTTCTGGACAAAACGCGGAAAATAAGAACAACACTCATTCATGAATAAGTATATGTTATCAAAATGCAATAACATTAATTCTTAATAATCATATATAAATTAATTAATGTATAATGCTATTGTGTTATTATTTAATTGTAATATTACTGTGTTTTCTTTATGTAATTTTAATGTTATGGTTTTTTTAGTGTATAATGCTATTATGTTATTATTTAATTGTAATATTATTGCGTTTTCTTTATGTAATTGTAATGTTATTGTTTTTTTAATTTTTTTTCTTCACACTACTAGCAATTATTACTTTATTGTAACGGACTGTCAACTGCACGTACTGCCCGTGCGACCCATATTTTTAAATAATATTGTAAATATCTTACTTTTTGTCTAATAAAGTCCTACTACTACTACTACTTTTGCCGCGACGGCAATTTTTTGTTTCGGAATGAACCTCGCATGTACCAATCAATTAAAAATCAAAGGTACGTCGAGTTGTTTAACCAGCAAAACTAGACCATTAAAATACAGGTACACGTGTTAAAAATTCAAAATCGCTCTAGGGGCAGAAATTTTTAATTAATTGCAATGAAACTCGGTATATAATATCGGACTAAAACGATGAAGACATTCTCCAGAAGTCGGCGAAATACTTCAAACTCATATATACTTTGATGGAATGCGGATATTTTAGTTCACAGAAATCCACACACATTTGAACGGACATCCAATCCAGAGCCCACTGATCAGTAGCAGTAGCACAGGCTTCGAGAACTCAAACTAATTTCACAGTTTCAGCTCTAAATTTTATAACTATATATTTCGATTTCGAGCCTCATATTGACCTCACTGTGTTTTTGCTCTCTTTCCTGGGGTTGAATAATACATCACCGGTATACTGAGTCACGATCATAGAAAATACGTTAATTTGGGTCTGGGTCGAAAAAGAGTAATAGTAGGAGGTTAAAAATGGCAGTGATTTTCAAATTAGGTCCGAGCCTATTAGAATTCCTCAATGAACACTGCATGGGGATTTGCCGGTTCGTCATTCAAAAACTTATGAAGTTAAAATAGTAGATCTGAAACTATTTTCGCCTCACGATAAATATTTAAAACTCATCAGCTTCACAAATTCAAACGTACTAATTTGTCTCGTTGTCAACAGTGTAATGTTTTCAGCAATAAACTGTTTCTTATCCTTTCGTCTCTAGCCCGCTTTCTGAACTTCTAAATAAAATGCAAACTTCGGATTGACAATCTTTCAATACATCAATAAAGTTAAATATTGAAGGTGGTGCGTGATAATAATAGGAATTGAGCCAAGAATGGACGGACTATGATGCATTCGTAGTTCTGTCTGAAGAAACAAAAAATTCACATTTTAGAGGAACAGGAAATGTATTTTAGAGGAATAGGGGATTATTTTATACAGTATATTTTTTAATGTAGGCCTACATTTCACTATATGTTTCTTCAAATATTAATGAGAATATATTTAGTAACAAATTACAGGAAATGTAGTGTTACTTTACCTCGCAATCGACGCCTATCAATTATAAAACAGAATCCTGATTTTAATTAATGTACATTCGTTGTTATAAAATGCGGACTTGGTGAGTGAAATCAAGTCCTAACTTGGAAATACACGAGCTTTAATCAAATGTCGCATGGCATAGGTTTTATTAGGAGGGATAATTCAAATATAGATACTATAATTGAGGTATTTTGCAGCTAATCCCGCCTTACCGTTTCCAGTCGTCATTCTTCTCGATCAAGGGCGTCTTCTTATTGCTGTTCCTTTGAATAAATAATTTCATTACATGTTGGTACAATGATCTTCTTGGTCTTCCCCGAGTACATTTCCCGGCTGGTACCTTCTTCGTCTTACTCTTAATTTGTAGGATTTTCATCCTGTTTATTTCCAAAATCACTCCTCGGAAGAAGACGTATTGGAACTCATCGGCAGATACAGCGGAGAAGGAGTCCTTCGATACGGTGTACCCGGCAGAAGAGGCAACTCTACGTCTACTGCCTAGTAGATTGGCAAACGGGCAGATGGGGTTTCTTAGTCCAAAAGACAACCCATCTAGGAGAGACAACTCCGAAATAAAACGGGGCAGGCTGAGCTCTGCAGCTGGGTGAAGGCAATCGGCCAAGGGAGGAAACCCCGAATAATAATCCAGGCATGAAAATGGGCTAGCAACCCACTTCAAGGTGTATCTTATACATTGCTCGCCGTCTCAAGGATCAAGCCTGGGATCAAAGACGGAAACAAAATACGACCGGCTGTTGTGTTTTGAATTATTTTAGGTCATCGTTGTTGTTGTATCTTCATTAGGTGTCCAAACAACTTTTACTTATGTAATCACGTAGACTTTCACGGCCGGAGTTCCTATGATGATTCTGATGAAGATATTCGGGCTGTAGACCGTGTTCGTGAGGCTTGTAGTTCCCCAACGTTTCGCCAGAGACTGCGTCTGGCATCCTCAAGGGTTGTCTTGAAAGTGTCAATTCTTGAGGTATGCTCGCTTCATGTTCTCCAGGATACCGGTGTAATCACCTTGATCTCTTCTTTAGGAAGTGTTAAGTTCAATCAGTTATTTATACTTTTGTGGTAGGCCTAGGAGCATCTAACTTTCTAGGCCAGATAGAACTTTGGCATTTTATATTTCGTCCGATCATTTTCGCTGTATGCCCCTAGGCTATTAATAAGAGCATTTTCGCTCAGAGTCGCTTTATGATATAAATTTCGTGCCAATTTAGTCATCACTTCCTGAAGAAAGTTAATGTTTAAATCTTGATGAATTTTGGTGATTCTCGTCCTAATTGGATAGTCTCCTGCACTTCGTAAACACTTGTTCTAAAGAACCTGAAGCAAGTTTATCTTATCCTTTGATAAGGTCAGCCATGCGGGACATGCATAAATCATTTGGCTGCGTATACGAGCCTTGTATACCAACGTACGTGATTGAGGTGTCAGAGAGTGGGCTCTCAACATGGGCTTGAGTTGTGAAAAAGTTTATAAAAGTTATTTCGAATCTTCTCGACATGTTTCGCCCATGTCGATCTAGTATAACCCCGAGATACTGAACAGTGGGCTGATATCTGATTAGAGTTCCGTCATATTGTAGTATTTCTGCACCATTTACCCTTTGCCCAGCTCAATGATTTCTACAAGTTAGCTGTGGAGCGACATATTCATTTTAGGGTATTTTAATTTTTAATGTCTTCTCGACAATTTCAATTTAAGAATGGCATATGTGGAATAGGTATGGCCACTTCTATGCAAATAATGTGAAACAAATTACAGAATCTGGTTGTTTTGTAATTATGATTTTCTTGATGAAATAATTAAGCAAATATGTAATGATGCAATACATATTTCATATATATATATATATATATATATATATATATATATATATATATTTATTTATTTATTTATTCAATCTTAATTCAACATCTTATGGAGATGGCATTGTTTACAATATCCATAACATATATTTCTTAATTCAATATATTAAGAAGCCGTATTAATTAGGTTATTTGAAAATTTTTAGTTCTAGCTTAAAGTATTATGTCAGAGTCTAAATAATACTATATATTGCATAGAAAAACAATATACACACAGAGAAAGTAGTATCATTGGATACATATAGCAAATCCAATGTTCGAATATGGATACAATATATTTGTTGAAATTTATTAAATTTACCTCAACTTTATTTTCCAATTTATTTTCTTATTAATATCTCTCCCTCTCTCTCTCTCTCTCTCTCCTCTCTCTCTCTCTCTCTCTCTCTCTCTCTCTATTTTATATCTGAAGAACAAATGCCCCTATATGCCGTAATAATTGTAATATAATATATCGACAAAAAATGAAGTATCATACTTTTATCTTTCTTCTTTCTTCTTCCTTCCAAGTATTAGGCCAAGGCCTCTTACTATCCTACAGAATATTTTCCCTCCAGCGTTTCATAGGACGGCCCAGTGATCTTCGTCCTCTTGGTATATAATTATAAACAGCTTTGGGGATCCGATTTGAACTCATTCTTTCAAGATGGTGTTTCCAGTTTAGTTGGAACTGTTTAATATATTCCAAAATTGGCGTAGTCTTCAATTCTTTTAAGATATCGGTGTTCCTTTTCCGATCCCATCTGATGTAACCCGCTGTTCTGCGCATGAATCTCATTTCACAAGCCGTTATTCTGCTTTCATGTTGTCTTTTTAGTGCCCATCCTTCACTACCATAGGTCAACACTGGTCTAGCCAAAGTGTTATATAAACGTAATCTGGGTTTTTTTGTACAAGGGATGGTTTCATAACTTGATTAAAAATTCCTAAACTTGTATTATAACTAGTAACTTTTTCAGGGATATCTTCTTCATCCCAGATAGAGAGATAATATCAAAGGTATTTAAATTGATTAGAACTCTCTAAAATTTTATTCTGGAGACAGATTTTACTTTGTATGGGGTCCTTCCCATGAAATGCCATAATTTTAGTTTTGTTAATTGATATTTCCATACTAAATGTGGCACCTATTTTTTGTAAATTATAAATTGTTCGTTGCAAATCATTTTCGGAAAGTGCCAGAAGAGCTATTTCGTCCGCAAAAAGAATAGCATCGAGTTTGATGATGGGTATATATCCTCGTTGTGTTTTACTCCATTCGTTTATTAATTTATTCATATATATAATGAAAAGCACCGGTGAAAGTCCACATCCCTGTCTTGACCCAGTGCTGATCTTTTCCCAAGAAGATAATTTGCCATCTTGTTTAACAGAGATTTCATTATCTTTATAGATGTTGAAGATATTAGTAATATATTGTTGTAGAACGTTATCATCAGCTAACATTTGTAGTAATATATTTCTGTCTACTTTGTCAAAAGCCTTTATGAAGTCAACGAAGGCGATATGAGTTTCTATATTGAATTCCTTGTGCTTTTCTAATAGTAGTTTTAGAGTGAAGAATCCATCCGTACAAGATCTACCCTTTCTGAATCCATTCTACTCTTCTCCAATTATATTTTCATAATTTTTTCTCAATTTATTCTTAACTATATCAGCTTAAATTGTATATCCAGAGATCAACAAGCTAATTCCACGATAGTTATCTTTGATTTGGCGACTTCGTTTTTTGAAGATTGGTATTACAATGGATTTGTTCCAGCTTTGTGGTGGTTCTTGTCCTTCCCATATCATATTAAGGAAAATAAGAAATCTGTCTAAACATTTTTTAGGTGAAAATTTATATAATTCTTGATTAATGTGGTCTTCTCCGGGAGCTTTGTTTCTTTTTAATGATTTAACAACGTCAGTTAATTCATCTATAGAAATTTGTTCCAAAGCAGTGTTATTAGAGATTGGTATTTGTAATAAATCATCCTTTTGTGTCCATAAATGATGAAAGTCGTTACCCGAAGATTCTTTAGATAAACAAATATAAATGTGCATTTCCTCTTGAATCATTATTTAAATTTTTTAAAACTTATTATATTTTTGGTTGAGGCCTAGTGATATCATTTTCCAAAAAAATGAGACAAATTTTTCCCAGCTTTGTCTGTGTTTTTTGCGAACTTCAATTTTAGCTATGGCTCTCTTCCTACTCTACTTTATCTTCATCTTTTTTTGTAGACAGAAATTTTTAGTATGCTTCAAGTTTATCATCAGTAACTTTTTTGATGTTTTTATCCCATATTCGTAGTCCTTTTTTTCGATTCCATTTATTTTGATACCTAGGCTTTCATTTGCTGCTTGTGTCAAAATACTTTGTAGAGCAAGCCATTTTTCTTCAATATTTTCGCCAACCGGTGTTTCTTGAAGTAGACGATTTAATCAGCATTTGTATAGCCAGGAGATAGTGGGATCTCGGAAAAGACTTACTTTATAAGTATAGTCCACATTTTCAAGTTTTACATTATTATTAATTTTATTTTTATTTTTCCATTTCGGTGGCAAACGAGTTGGACAAACAAGTAAGTAATGATCTGATTCGATTTCAGGTCATCTGTAAACTCTTGTATCTAGAACTTTAGATGCTAATTTTTTATTACATATACCATAGTCAATTATTGAATTAAGACCCCTGGCTTCCCATGTATATTTGTGACTATCCTTGTGGTTAAATACTGAGTTCATTCTTGTGAATTGATTAAACATGACAAAATCAATTAACCGTAAGCCATTTCTATTACAGGTTTGCTTTCCATGTGGTCCTATATATGTATCAAATTTAGTATTACTAATTCTGGCATGTAAATCACCCAACATTATAATTAATTATTATTATTAATTGTGCAGATAACTTTCTGGAAGTCCTGATAAAATGTTTCACTTTCCTGTTCATCTCCTTCTACAGGTGCATATATACCTATCACTGTTAAGTATCCTAGAGATAATTTTATTCGGAATTTAATTATTCTTTCATTCCAAAAGTATAGCTATGTATTCAATTTCGAAATCGTTAATGAATCATAACGGCTACTCCTGCTTATGCAAGAATATTTTTTTTACACCACTATACAATTGAATGTAATTTTCAGTTTCTTTGCTGCTTCGTATTTTTTTTCTGATATTACAGCTAATGAATTTTTTTTTCTGATATTACAGCTAATGATCGCAGAGCCAAGTGCATTAGAGGTTGAAATGGCGATTGAAAAATTGAAGATGTATAAAGCATCAGGTTCAGATGAGATCCCAGCAGAACTGAAAAAATCAGGGGGAGAAAAATTGATGGACAAGATATGCTGGTTGCTTAGTATGATTTGGGAAAAAGAAGCTCTTCCAGATGAATGGAAGGAATCAATTATCGTACCAATTTATAAGAAAGGAGATAAAATTGATTGCAACAACTACAGGGGCATCTCATTACTTTCAACTTCGTACAAAATTCTAACAAATATATTAGTAAGCAGACTTACTCCCTATATTGATGACATTCTAGGAGATCATCAATGTGCATTTAGAAGAAACAGGTCTACAACAGATCAGATTTTTAGTTTAAGACAGATTTTAGAAAATAAATGGGAATATAATGGTACTGTACATCAACTATATGTAGACTTAAAAAAAGCATATGATTCAATTAAGAGGGAGAAGTTATATACTATCCTGCTGGAGTTCGGAATTCCTAAAAAGTTAGTTAGACTTATACGAATGTGTCTAAATGGCTCAAAGAGTAGGGTGCGTGTAGGCAAACAGTTTTCAGACACTTTTGAAATCCAGAATGGGTTGAAGCAAGGAGACGGACTATCTTCTCTACTATTTAATTTTGTATTAGAGCATGCCATTAAATCTTTAGAGAATGAGGAAGGCTTACAACTGAATGGTATGAATAAGCTGTTAGTCTATGCTGATGATGTAGTACTACTGGCCGATAGCGAGGAGATACTAAAGGCCAACACGCACACATTATTGAGTAACACTAAGAAATTAGGACTGGAATTAAATATCAGTAAAACTAAATATATGGGCACACGTAGAAATTCAGTACATAATGGAAATGGACAGCTAAGGACAAATGAGGGAAATTTTGAGGAAGTGGCTGAATTCAAATTCCTAGGAACAATAATCACAAATAGGAATGAGATGCACTAGGAAATTAAACATAGGCTCAATTCTGGAAATGCGTGCTATTATGCATTGCAGAGACTTTTGATGTCCCAACTCCTTTCAAAAAACGTTAAGTTGAAAATATATAAAACTATTATTCTACCAGTTATATTATATGGGTGCGAAACATGGACTCTTACTTTAAGGGAGGAAAGGACATTACGAGTATTTGATAATGAAGTTCTTAGGAAAATTTTTGGACCAAAGAGAGATGACGAGACAGGTGAATGGAGAAGACTACTTAACAATGAACTACATGGTAATTATAAGAAGCCAGTTATAATAAGAAGAGTTAATTTAATACACAAGTGATCTTCTTGGTGATATAATATTAAAATATATATGTAGTCAATATGCCCATTTCACCAATTAATGTTTTAAAATGGTCAACAAGTTTCTACAGCCAAGCTGTCATTCTCAAGACCAGATATTGACTTGTTGACCATTTTAAAACATTAATTGGTGAAATGGGCATATTGACTACATATATATTTTAAAGAAGAGTTAAGTCTCGTAGACTGCGATGGGCAGGAAATGTTGCGCGTTTGGGGAATGAAAGACGTGCATGGAAACTTCTTGTAGGAAAGCCAGAAGGAAAACGCCCAGTTCGTAGACCAAGAATGAGGTGGGAGAACAACATTAACTGTGATTTGAGGGAAGTAGATTATACAAGGTATGATAGGAAAGCATTAGATCAGGATAGGGATGTATGGAGAGCTTATGTCCGCGCGGCCATGAACCTACGGGTTCGATAGTGCCAGTGAGTAAGTAAGTAAGTAAGTAAGTAAGTATTACAGCTAATGAAATCCCCTTTTTGCACAAGATATCATTTAATTCATCATCTTTATAGTTAATCCCTTGTACATTCCATGCGCTAAAAGCAAATTGTTTTTTCTTCCAAGAGTTGTCCTTTTTCATGCTTTAGTCGTCATTAGTTTGATTCTTCCGGGAAATTCTCGTATAAGCATTGAAAGCATAATAATAGTCCCTTCGGTTGGTTGCTGGCCAAAGGAAGGCAAGACCAGTGATGGGGCTGCCATCTTGTAGCCTCTGGTCAGCCTTTTCTGGAGAAGAAAAGAAAAAAAGGAAAGAATAAATGGAAGAAAGGAAATATTCCCTAGCCCTCGGATGCCCTAATAGCGTCGGGTATAAATAACTGATTATAATTTTGGTCTCTGAATAAAATTGTATTGAGTAATCATCGAATTCGCAAATCATGTTTTTTTTAAACTCAGTAATAGCTAAATTATTAATATTTAGTTTAGTAAGAGAACTCACTACTTTCGTGTCTGGCTGTTCTTCTCAGTTGCACAACGCACAATACTCATTGCTTCTATACACATCGTTAAACATATATCACTATAGGCCCTACTTAAAAACATCACATATTTAACTTTTTGAATTAAAAGATTAATTATTGTTCTCGTTATAATCTGCGTGCTCTGCCGTCGACGCTACGATTTCTTCATCACTGTCACGCGTTTGTTCTATATCAATATCTTGCACTAAACTACCCATCCAAGAAGCGTCAGAACTATAACTTTCATAATTAAATTCCTCTTCTATCGCGGCCACAATATCTTCACTACACAATGGGTTTAAATTAGAGGTAGTTTTACTAACACATGAACTTTTGCTATCGCTTTCCATGGTTACCGATAAACTGATGGAGACTTTCAAAAATAGGTTTGAAAACATAAAAAATGTATTGTTAGAATTTTACAAAAATTTATAAAGCAAGCATTGTTGCCACATATAATACATTCCACAGATCCCAAAGAAGTACTGACATGTCACAGTTTTCCAAGAATGTAGATTCAAGATGAAATACAGCTGTTTTATAAAGAGGTACGCTTTACTACGTTATGTGGGGCAGGGGCAAATAAAGTAAGGTACGATTTACTACGTTATACGGGACAAAGGGTTAATATTTAGTCGTTGGGTAAAAATTATTCCTTGATTCTTTGCTTTACCAATTTTCATTCTCCATTTATCAGCACACCGCTCAATATCTCGTAGGCCTCTCTGCACCTTCCTACTACACCTAATTAAGGATATGTCTTTAATATATATCGCAATATCATCGGCATACAGGGCTAGTTGCGTATGTGTCCTCCCAGGAACGTCGGCTGTATAAATATTATATAGCAATTGCGAGAGTACGGATCCCTGAGGCACTCCAGCTAGAATACTTCGTCTATTAGAGGTAGCACCCCCCTCGCTGACAACGAAACTCCTATCCGTTAAAAAGGACGATGTGATTCCCACCATCCCATCCGAAAAGCCCATTGAATCCATCTTCCATATCAGGCCTTAATGCCAGGTCGTGTCGTAGGCTTTCTCGACATCCAAGAACACTGCAAATGTGCTCTCTCTATAATTGAAACCTGATGTTATATATTCCGTGAGTCTCAATAGTAGCAGTGTCGTGGAACGACCCGAAATGAACCCGAATTGCTCTTGTGGGATGACGCGGTAGTAGTCATACCGATTAGTCATCCCAGCACAATTCTTTCAAATAATTTGCCGAGATTGCTTAGCAGACAGATCGGTCGTCTATTAGAAACAAAAATAAGATTTTTGCCTTTTTTAGGTAACGTTATGATTTTTGCTTGTTTCATTTGCGCGGTAAATAATTGAAATTTAAATATCCATTAAAAATAGTTACTAAGTAGCGCGTCATCCCAGATAGGAGGTGCTGAATTATCTCGTTTGACACATGATCTGTACCAACAGATTTTTTTCCTAGGAAGCGCCTTAATAATTGTCTTAACCTCAGCGAGGGAGGCCAACCGCAACCTCTGTAGGGGAGCTCTCTCAGAAATCCGCTCCGCAACCGTTTCCACCCCATCTATCCAGTCATCATCATTTTGATCCTGGAGAAGTGGTCGAAACCCATCCTCTAGGGAGTCAGCAATAACATGTACCCTATAAGTTGCTTTATATTTTAGACCATATTGTCCACGAATAGCTTTATTATTAATTACGTTAGTTTTGAATTGTTTTCAAAATGGGCCAAATATTATTTGATCTCTCAACCTGATCCAGATCTGCGTTAAATTACCTTATCTTAAAATCTCTTAAAATACAGGGCAAGTCAAAATGTTGTGCAGGTTTTCAGAAATTTATTATGTGAAATGTAATGAACATATAATATCGTGAGACATATTGTATGAAAGGTAAACTCTCAAAGTTTAGTTGTCCACTTCTACAGTTCCGCGTTCACCCGCAAGATGTCAACAGCAGAGCAGTAAATGAAAATGGCGTTGACTGGGGATCAGAAGTCTTTCTGTGTGCTTGATTACCATGTAAACAACTCTGTGACTAGTGTTCAACGACATTTCCGTACCAGGTACGATAAAGACCCGCCGGATGGGAGATCCATTCGTAAGTGGTACACAGAATTTAGGGATTCAGGCTGTATCTGTAAACGAAAATCGACTGGCCGTCCGTCGACGAGTGAAGAGACAGTCGAACGCGTTCGCACATGCTTCGTGCGGTGTCCACAGAAATCCACCTACCGGGGAGCGACAGAACTTCAACTACCACAAAAAAATGTATGGCGGATCTCCGGAAACGTTACAGATGAAACCCTACCACTTGCAACTGGTTCAAGCCTTAAAACCCGCCGATTATGCTTTGCGAGCGTCCTTCTGTGTTGATTTTCTCGCATTAATGGAAGAGAATGAGTTCCATGAGAGGGTAGTTTACAGTGATGAAGCGACTTTCCACCTTTCAGGAAAAGTGAATAGACACAATGTAAGGATTTGGGGAACTGGTAACCCCATGGAACTCTGGAACATCAACGCGATTCTCCGAAAGTGAATGTCTTTTGTGCCATTTCCCATGCAAAGGTTTATGGGCCTTTTTCTTTCATGAACGTACTGTGAACGGACATGTTTTCCTTGATATGCTACAACAATGGCTCCTTCCGCAGCTTGAAGCGGATAGTCCAGATTTCATTCTGCAGTTGGATGGTGCCCTTCCACATTACCATGGCAGTGTTCGAGACCATTTGAATACGGCCTTACCCCAACGCTGGATAGGCCGTGCATCTCAGGGTGATCAACAACTGCATTCAATTGGCCCACCTCGTTCACACTGACATATATACCCCGTTTGATTTCTTCATGTGGGGTCTTGGAAGCTCTTGACAGGATCATGTTTACGTACCACCACTTCCAACAACACTGCATGAACTGCGTGCCCGCATCACAGCAGCCATTGCTGATATCGACCGCGGACTGCTACAGAAAGTTTGGCAGGAGATTGAATATCGGCTTGACATCTGTCGTGTAACAAAAGGCGCTCACATAGAACATCTGGAATATTTAAAAAAAAACTTTGAGAGTTTACCTTTCATACAATATGTCTCACAATATTATATGTTCATTATATTTCACATAATAAATTTCTGAAAACCTGCACAACATTTTGACTTGCCGTATTGTGAAGCTATTAGTCAGATGATTTAAAACAATCTTATCCTCTCTCCTACGGAATCTTTGCCAGTGTCTTCTGACCACTCTTTTATGCCGGACAAGTGCCTCCACCTCCACAGGGCATTTTTACCGTTCATTAAGAATGTAACGGATCGGTTTGGAAAACTACTAAAAAGGAAGTCATAAAGACACTATACAGGCCTACCAATAAAATCAAGAACCTTCTCAGACTTATAAAGTATCAACTCCATCCTCATCAGACAGCAGGCATATACAGGATACCATACAGTTGTGGAAAATTGTATATTGGCACCACTACACGCAGCATCGCAACCAGACTTAAGGAACATAAAAGATACAGTCGTTTTAAACAATTGGATAAGTCGGCAGTAGCCGAACGCTCTTTACTTGATGGCCACAGAGTACAATACCAGAATACAGACATATTATCTAACTGCACACAATATTTTACCCGTCCACAACGAGAAGTCATCGAAATATTCAAACATAAAAACAGTTTAAATAGAAAAGGAGAATCATTAAAAGTGAACAAAGTATGGATACCGGTTCTAAAAAACGCAAAATGTAAACCTCTACAAGTACAGTTAACTAGACTATCAAACAGCAATCTCATTGGAACAATGGAAGTCCATATCGCTGACCAATCAGAATGCAGAAAATACGTACAGTCGACTAGACCATCAAAGAGCAATCTCATTGGAGCAATGGGAGTCCCTAACTCTGACCAATCAGAAGGCAGATAAAACTTACGAAAACATCGCGGTGAACATATAAATAGGGCAGACAGTGGACAGAAATGCCAGTGTGAGGAGCCCGCAATGAATGAGAGTCAGTCTGCAGTGAGACAGGAGTGGAGTGCAGCAGTGAGTCGCAGAGAGTCTAGTGGCGCGCACGTAAGCACAGTGTACGAGCTGAGAATACGTGACGTCAGAGTGCAGCGGTGAATTATTGATCGCTTCCAGCCGCATTGCGGTTGTGACGTCGGTTCTTTTATATATGTATTTACTTGAAAATGGGTGTGGCCCTGCAGTGAAAATTTTCACAAAAATGATTTTAATAGTGATTTTAGGCATTTTAGTGAAACTATTTTAAAAGTGAAATAATGCAAAGTGCCTGTGCAAGCCTGCGGCTTGGCAGGAGTTGACCAGCGGGACGTGACTGGTGCTTCATCAAAATTGCCCTTGGGTTGTCAGCGATTATTATTTTTAAGAATTGTTACCTATCGGTTATTTTAGGTTTACACTGACTAAGCTTCTTGTGTTTGTTTTATATTGATATATTGTCAGTTGCAATATTTAACTTCATTTATTCCAACCTGTTGCTATTTAGAATTGGTGTTTTTAGGTATTATATTCTGTTCTACTAGCATCCTCTCTTGCTACTTTTTCGTGTATTGGTTTTTGAAAACACGTAATAGGTACTGCCGTTGCTGTCGTGGCGAGGTGCTCACCCCTCTTTGTTTTTAAGGAGGAGGTTGTAGCAGAACTAAGGGAAGACAAGGCGAAGAAAATAATCCCAGATGACGAAGGATTTTATTATACCTAATAAAACTGTTATAGTGGCTCGAAATAACGAGCCTGATCCCCTTGTCACTTCAAATGCTTTTGACGTATTGAAAATAATAATGATACAGCAAATGAGCCTAATGAAGAACAACAGATAAAAAAACAAAATATTTCCTTCCATCATAATACACCTCAAGGCAATTAACCATACTATATTGACTCAGCTTGCGAAAATTATGAGGAGGGAATACATAGCAAAATACATTTCTAGTGGATTAAAGATCAGAGATAGTACTAAAGATGATTATGACAGATTGATATCCATACTTGACAAATATTCTGTTGAATATTATAGATACGACAACGACGGCAGAAAGTTTGCCAAATTCGTTCTAAGAAGTCTACCGCCCATATTTGATAACTTAACAATTTTGGCTGAATTGTCTAAATTTTAAATTTCAGGGTTCCACGTTCGCCATTTATCTAAAAGTAACATTGATAATGTAACTAAGAAAACATAATTAATTCCATTACCGCTCTGGGTGGTGACCCTACCGAGGGCACAAGACGTTGTAGACAAATTGAAAAAAGCTAACTGGTCTTTTTAACCCTCAACGTAAAATTTGAAGATTACAGGGGTCAACCAGGACTCCAAGAATGCTTCAGATGTCAGAGATTTGTTCATAAGGCAAACTTCCGTCATCTGATATCACGATGCTTGAAGTGCGCCGGTTTACACAATACTCGCGATTGCAGGAAACCTTTGACCGATCCAGAAAAGTGCGTAAATTGTGGTAAGCACACCCTGCTAGCCACGGAGCTGCAGAGTAGTTGAACAAGTTAGAGCAAAAAATAGTAGACCAACCAATATGCATCTGGCTACTGTGTAACCGGGACGGCGGACTTCCCGCACTTACCCCAACGGGACGGGATTCCTGGAATGACCCCAGTAGCACAAAATAATATACCAATTACTAAATTTAATGTAAATCGAGTAGATAACGATGTAAATGACTTTAAAGATATTTTTGATTGGATTCGTAAGGGAAACATAAAATTGTACATCCAACAAATTAAATCCATTTTTGAATATATGAAAATTCAAACAGACACCTTTGGGAGAGGTGCCACATTATGTCTCGGTTTATTGAGAATTTTCGGGGTCGAAAATGTCTATTAAACCTTTGAAGATTGTTTCAATAAACATTTAACGGTCTGACCCGCGAATATATAAATTTACAACAATATATTTTTAGACATGAAATTGACATCATATTAGTACAAGAAACGTGAAAACCAGAAAACCAGTGTGGTTCGGCTGGCGAATCCCGGGCTACAAAATGTATATCACGGATGGAAACAATCCGGCGGATGAGGTACGGCTGTGGTGATCAGGTCCACATTATCACATTTGGAAGTTGTACTCCCTCGACTTCAGAATCTGCAAGTCACTGCCATCACTCTAATGTTAGATGATGACGAGGTCCTGGTCTGCTCGGCGTATCAGCCTCCCAGCAAAAGAATAGTGTTAAACGATTTTGAAACCATCATAAGAATTAAAGAATATTTTATAATTGGAGGAGATTTAAATTGTAAGCGTACCATTTGGAATTCGAGGCGGAAATCGCTGAGAGGAAGAATTTTACGGGACCTGGCAGAGAGGGAAGACTTGGAAATTATTGGACCTGACACACCGACACTTTTCCCAAGTACACTAGTTGGAAACCCCGTAGATCTGGATTTGTTCATGGTAAAAATAAATGTAGCGATGGAGTTATTGGAAACTAGGGACAAATTAAATTCTGACCACTCCCCCGTGGAATTAGTTTTAAATTTTAACGTAGAAAAGTCACTTTTCAGATCCAAGGCCTCGGTTACTAATTGGGGTGCGTTTACAGAGAATATGAAAGATTCTGTTTTCCCGGATAATCGAGGAAATGAATCAACTGAGGCTCTGGATCCGGAAAGAGATATTTCAACTAATACAATTGTAAACAATTTTAGAGAAGTGACTACTGTAGATGTTAGTAGTCACATCACGGGGAATCTTCCGGAAGTGAAGGCACCTGTCCGGCAGAAGACAGTGGCCAGAAACGACACATGCAAAGATACCGTAGGAGAGAGGATGCGATTCTTTTAAATAATCTGACTAATAGCTTTCACAATTTTTAAGAGATTTTAAAATAAGGAAATTTAACGCAGATCTGGAACAGTCTGAGAGATCAAATAATATTTGGCCCATTTTGAAAACAATTCAAAAGTAACGTAAATAATAATAAACCTATTCACGGATCAAATGGTCTTAAATATAAAGCTACTGACAGGGTAAATACTATTGTTGACTCCCTAGAGAATGGGTTTAGACCCCATCTCCAGGATCAATATGATGATGACTGGATAGATGGTGTGGAATCGTAGGCAGAGCGGAACTCTGAGAGAGCTCCCCTACAGAGGTTAAGAAAATTATTATGACGCTTCCTAGGAAAAAACCTGTTTGGTACAGATCATGTGTCAAACGAAATGATTCAGCACCTTCCATCTGGGAGGGCGCGCTATTTAGTAACTATTTTTAATACATATTTAAATTTGAATTATTTTCCGCGCAAATGGAAAGAAACAAAAATCATAACGTTACCTAAAGATGGCAAATGTCCTATTTTTGTTTCTAATAGACGACCGATCAGTCTGCTAAGCAATCTCGGCAAATTATTTGAAAAAATTGTTCTGGGCAGACTAATCGGTATGACTACTGATCTGCGCGTCATCCCATAAGAGCCATTCGGGTTCATGTCCGGTCGTTCCACGACACTGCAACTGGTAAGACTCACGGAATATATAACATCAGGTTTCAATTATAGAAAGAGCACAGTTGCAGTGTTCTTGAATGTCGAGAAAGCATACGACACGACCTGGAATGAAGGCCTGATATGGAAGATGGATTAAATGGGGTTTTAAGGATGGGATGGTGGGAATCATCTCGTACTATTTAACGGATAGGAGTTTCGTTGTCAGCGAGGGAGGTGCTACCTCTGATAGACGAAGTATTCTAGCTGGAGTTCCCCAGGGATCCCTACTTTGACCATTGCTATATAATATTTATACCGCCGACGTTCCTGGGAGGACACATACGCAACTGGTCCCGTATGCCGATGATATTGCGATATAGATTAAAAACAGATCCTTAATTAGGTGTAGTAGGAAGGTGAAGAGAGGCCTACGAGATATGAGCTGTGAGCTGATAAATGGAGAATCAAAATTGGTAAAGAGAAGAATCAAGGAATCATTTTACGCAACGACCAAATATTAGTGGTGCAGAAATACTAGAATATGACGGAACTCTATTTAGATATCAGCCCACTGTTCAGTATCTCGGGGTTATACTAGATCGCCGCCTCACATGGGAGAAACATGTCGAGAAGATTCGAAATAACTTTTATAAACGTTTTTCACAACTCAAACCCATGTCGAGAGCCCACTCACTGACACCTCAATCATCGACCTGGCATTATGCCGAACACGAGTACACCGTAGAACTTATGTTTCACTATTTTCAAAAATGCCACTATGAGCTAAAATATAGCTTTAAATCTCATGAACGGCGGGGGTGAATTTCCCCGCGTTAACAGTGTAATTAAGGTCAATGGAGTGGACGCATGTTCGCTGTCTCTGGCGAAACGTCGGGGAACTACAAGCCTCACGACCACGGACTACAACCCGAAAATCTTCATCAGGATCATCAAAACTTTGACTTATTTTGTTTTTAATTATATCTAACACATTCTCCTCTGTTTTCATTGATCCCCTAAATTATTGATTCCGGGTATTTTGCAATTTTAATACTCCTTCTTTTCTTCTTAAATAACCCATTTCTACTGCAAAAATTGTTTTTATATTTTTTGTTCGCAATCAACACTTTACTGTGCATGAAACATTTACAATTAATACTTGTCTCATGTGTCATTTTTTGCTCCTGGAAAAAATTCTTATCCCATCTTATGTTATTCAATCCGTAATTGAATATATACAGATCCAATTGACTCTCTTGTAATCATAGTCCTCAGATATATAAACTGATCCACTTCTTAAATCGATTCTTCCTAAACCATTAATATTTAATTTTCATCGTTTGTATTACCTACCAAAAATTGTGATTTATCAATATTTGTTTCCATTTCATAATCCTTATTTTTTGTGTAATGTTCTAAGCATAAAGTCCAAATCTTCAACATCCTGAACATTAACAACTTGGTCATCTGTAAAAATCAGGGTAAACAAATAATCCTCATCTACAAAGATATTCATTGGTCTATCGCTTCAATTATTATAGAACCTTTTACAAGTACAAATTAAATAATAGAGATGAAAGACTGCAATCTTGATTAATTTATTTTGTTGTATAAATGGGTTATGAGTTATGACAAATATTTTTTCTAATTTAATATAATTATAGAGGTATAACAACGCAAGATACACCTTCACTAAAACTACACTTTCACACATGATTCTGATTTCCTGCTTCCCGACTGCAGACGACAAGCCCAGAGCTTTCGACTAGCGATTCCTATGGAGTGGGTATTCTACTAATGAATGGAGGAAAACATATAAATTAAATGAGAGCTTCAGTTTAAAGTCTTGAGATGAGTAATGCATTTAAATAGGAATTGACTCCGGAGATATTAAAGAATCGAAATAATATTTTTTTTCAAATGCCCTAGGTTATTATTTCGACATTACTGGTGTTCTCTCCTGGCTTGGAAAACTTGTAACCCTCTTCTGAGGTTCGGACACCTGAGTGGCGGAGTTACGCTGCCCCGATAATATCAGAGTTGATGATGATGGTAAGGATGCACAAGGAGAAGCCTCGAACTAAACTTAAGCTAATTAGGCGAATATGATAATGATGGCAATGATGGCTAGATGGTGTTCGGGGACCGTTTGGGCCTTAACGTTTCCAGAAATTTATATTACAGATGAGGAAATACCCTAGAAAACCCTCACTCAGGAAACGTGTCCCGGCAAGGCAGCACGCTACCTCGAGACCACAGCGTATTAATAATGATAATAATAATAATAATAATAATAATAATAATAATAATAATAATAATAATATATATATATTTTAGAATTTTCCTCATCATTGGGTGTTCTCTCCAACTAATCTTAGTAAATAACATGAACTAAAAAAAATAATATAAATGACTACGGACATATAGACTATCAGTTTGCAACAAACATTCACAATTTCCCCTTAATTAAAGTTCTCCATCGTTCTCTGTCATAATAATAATAATAATAATAATAATAATAATAATAATAATAATAATAATAATAATATCAATAATAATAATAATATTAATAATAATAATATTAATAATAATAATAATAATAATAATAATAATAACAATACAATTGTAAAATGAATGGAAGTGAACAAGAATTGTTTGATTAATATTTTTCTAACATTATTGTACGCGTACATGGTAATGGGAAATGGTTTAACATGCTCAACATAAAGTTTTGTTTCTGAAATATAATTGAATTGTGTCTTTGTCATGTGGAATATTGAAATTTTACTTCTCTCTTGTCATCTCAATTTGTACACAGAAAACTTCCAGCTGTACAACCAGGACACCAGACATGCCACTTTTCCATGCAATGCAATGTAACATTGTAATTTCCATCATCTGTAGTTATGAAGCGTTGATATCACTACTTCACTAATTGCCATCAAAAAGCTTGTATTGCACAAGAACTTCAAACCAAAATATATAAGTAATTAGAACCGTGTTATAATGGTATTGTATCAACATTGATATAAAGAGTGGTATGGACTTCTATAGAATTATGAGCAATTTTATTAGTAATTGAATAAATGTTGAGAAAATTTAGACCGTGATTTATTTTATTTTGGTTATGTAGTGAATAATATGACTTAATGTGTATCATCGAGATTATTTTATAAACTATTAATACTCATGTTTGTGATTGAATATTTCGCCAATTTAATATTCGCTAATGGACCCTACTTGAAGAGATGAAGGTTGAAATTAAAACGATTTCTTCCGAGATGGAATAAACTGAATTCATGGAACATTGATATTCATATAATCGGAGATCAGAAGACAAGGAACAGCAGAGACGAGACTCGCGAGACCATTTTCACGATTATGACTAACTGATCATCATACTAATGAGGACAATTGTAATAAATTACAAATATAAAGCATAACAAAGACCTTCGACATATACAGAAGAGTTGGTGTGATTTTGTGACCATGCCAGAAGGAAAACGCCCAGTTGGTAGACCAAGAATGAAGTGGGAGAAGAACATTAACTATGATTTGAGGGAAGTAGATTATACAGGGAATGATTGGAAAACATTAGCTCAGGATAGGGATGTATGGAGAGCTTATGTCCGCGCGGCCATGAACCTACGGGTTTGATAATGCCAGTGAGTAAGTAAGTAAGTAATGCCCAGAGACAGAATATACAAAGATCATGAACTACACGCCAGAGGGAAGAAGATATATTTGCATTATTAATAAAGAGAGTTGGAGAGATTATGTAGATCCTGGAGTTGGAACTGGAACGGCTGCCTTATGGGTCTTATTAGATCCCAAATTCATTTGACATTCATTTTTTTCTTAAATTTGTGTTTATTTCAGTTGTCTACAATGCTAATAATGCATCCAGACCACTTTCATCATTATACTAATATGCTTAGTGCCTGAGAATGGTTGATCAATATTGGAACAGTGGGAACAAATGGGTACAGGAAATTAACTGTTGCAAAATTTAAAGAAAAAGTCAATAATTAATTATTTTATTACCAACTAGTTAAGTACATTATACAACATTACATATATAATTTAATTAATCCCTGAATAATCATTTCTATTTGAAAATAGTTTTATAATTATTGTGTTTCAATATTTTATATTACTGCTGCATGTAAAATTATGGGAAACAGTTCGCAAGTAAGGGCATTTACATTTTCTACACTGCTTTGTAGTATTCTTTTATCATTGTCCATGTCTCAATTTTTACCCAATGGCAGTAAAAGATGATCTTTCCAGTCGTAGCGGACACCATTCAGTACCCTTTTGTGCAGTGGTTTGGGATTGTGCATTGGGTTTCTTGGTGACTGACGTGTTGTGTATTTCTGGAAATAGCAATTTACTACATATCGTGTGAAGCCTATCAAGTTGAGTGGACTGTTTTTGAACTGTTGTGTTTGTCTGTACAACAACCAAGCATTACTTACTAAAACGTTTAGGGAGGATGCAAGCAATACGTTTTTAGACCTGTAGTTGATTCTGTAGTTCGCTTTATTTTCATCATAGGCCTGTCATCGCCGCCCATGTTAGTGTTATAGGTGACAATACAATTATGGCTTTGTGGTTTGTCTCAGCTCAATTAGACGACGACTTAACACGAAGGCTGTTGGTGGCTGGGAACTTACACTTGTTATACACGACACGTGTTTAAATAATTATTTAAAACACTGAAAAAGTGCGCTCTGAGTGATAGCGCCGAAACGTATACAAAATGCGCTTGCGCCTGGCGCACGAGCTCGTAGTTATCACTTGGAAAAGCGATGTGCCGTATCTACAGGCACATTCGCTACTCGCTACTAACTTTGATTTTTGCTTATGCAAAGCGATGTGCCGCTCAGCTAGCATATTCGCCACTCACAACTCGCAAATCGCTACTAACTTTGATTTTCGCTTATGCAAAACAATGTGCCTCTCAGCAGGCATATTCGCCACTCACAACTCGCAACTAACTTAATTTTTGCTAAGTAAGAATATTTATTATTTCTGAGTGGGCCGGCATCCGTCCCTTCCACCAAAAGTCTTAGCGTCTCACAAACAGTTCATATGTTACAACACATTTGATTTGTAATTTATATCTTGAGGGCCTTGTCGGGGGTGTTAACCTTAGGCGTTTGTGGTATTGTCCCCTCCCTTTAAATTACTCGCACCCTAACATCAAATTTCCAGGGTTGTCCATATTACAGTAATATTTACTAGGGCTGTTTTCGTTTGTCGGCATCTACCTTATGCCGCCAAAGAAGACACGTATTTCTCTGAAATAAGAGGCTTATTTCTCTGAACTAAGAGGCTGAGTGAATGACTGGGTGCAGTCCTCGCAATACGAGGATGAAGGCATCAAGTTGAAGGCTTCAATTATTTTTGGAAGATTATCGTATCTTCCCCTAATAAACCCTTCATCCGACATAGTTGTTTCTAATTATTTGAAGGTAGCAGAACAATAGAAACAGAAAGCAATGTATTAAGCATAACATATGGTTTTTTGAAGAAACGCTCAGACTTATTAATTTACCATTCGTGTTTATATTTAACTGCTATACACTAATGTTTTCGAAAAATAGTTCCAAATTTATTTGTATAACAATATATTTGCATTAATTAATTAATTGTACACTTGAAAACAAAAATCAAAGACACAAATGATGTATCTCACATAAATCACATTTAAATATTATTGATTTCTTGTATATAGTAACGTCGCGAAATTGCTCGAAATCTTCGGTTGCGCTCGGTCCGTGATCGGTAGTCGCATTTTTTTCGCATTTTAAAATTCAATTAAAGATGTACTAGACGAAGAGGCATAAAATTTGATACAACGTATTTAATTAGAATGGCGGTTGCAGTGATTTATAATTTACTTAAATGTGTGTTATTGTATGGAACCCCATTAAAAACATGTATGAGGTGCCGAAAGAAATTAAACATTGGCTCTTGCATAATCCTATGCATTAGAGAAACTATCGTCGTCCATACTTCCTTTAGAAAACACCAAACGGAAAATACACACTGCTGTTATTCTCACAGTTATATTATATGGATACGAAACTTGTACTCTTACGTTGTGGGAAGTAAGAGGATTAAGTTAACATTTTTCTTAGGAAACTTCTTGTACCAAAGAGAGATGAACATACCATCCGAATGGAGAGGACTGCATACAGTACGCTAAGGGAAACCTGGTGTAATAAAAGTACTTAAAGCTCCTAGACTCTGATGGGCAGAACATGTGGTACGAATAGGGAATCAGAGAAGATATGGAAACTTCTTTGGGAAACCAGAAAGAAAAGCTCCCTGTAGGCAGGCAAAGAATGAGCAGGGAGAAAAATATTGGCATTGATATGAGGGAAGTATATTATACAGGTGATGATTAGAAAACATTAGCTCAGGACAGAAATGTATGGAGACCTTATATCCACGCATCAAGAAAGTGTGGTTTCGATAGTGTCAGTGAGTTATTCTCTTGTTTACAGACTTGACATCTTGGATAGCTGAAACAATCCTACTAGGGACTAAAAAACCGGTCTCACAACACCCCTAGAATAAAAGTAAAGCTTTCCGATTCCAGACTTATTTCTCTTCGCCATCTAACTTTGTGTAAAGTGGAACGTAATTTTTCACTCAGCCTCTCCTAAATTGAGAAATTAAAATAATTAATTATTTAGAACGAGAATTATTACCACACACGTTATAACATTATAGGACGAAATAATCGTCGAGGATCTATGAAATGTATATGCAATCGAATCGGGAGGAAACAAGGAATTAGATTTTTATATAAATACGTACAACTAAAGTAAATTAACAGGAGTCGATAGGATTAGGTATAAACTAGCAGTCTGTTAATGCGAAAATCATTAAGCAAGTACATCTTACCGCTATTATCAAGTGACAAGCGCATGAAACTCAGACAAAAGAGTTAAAACTTGAGTAATTACATTGTACTAGTGGATTACAAGACTTTCTTTGTAGACTAACTATCTAAAGATCTTAAACCCGGCTTCACTGACATTTAAGATAAAAGAATCAATAATTGGTTTGGAAACTACAGCGTAGACGTAAACAACTTCTTATAAGGCAATCAGACAAGATGCTAGAACGCCAAGCTAGCAAACAAGCGGGAAACGGCCACTGACTTAAACTAAATTATATAACAGACTTAGATCGGAATTCCCCAGAGTACAAACTTATGGTAAAACTGCCTTTTTAGAAATCTAAAGACGGCGATCCCTTCGTAAGACATAAGGAATCGTTGCCAGCCAATATAATAAAGGGTTATATTACGACAAGGTTATGACTTCATGACAACGTAACCACAGAGAGAGGGTAAAACGAGTTTTCCTTGTATCTAACTAATTGATGTTAAATTAGTTCTCCGCAACTCACCGATATAAATTAGTTCTGCGTAACTCACCTAGGCGGGAGTTCTCCGCAACTCACCGATACAAAGTAGTTCTGCGTAAATCACTGAGGCGGTAGTTCTCCGCAACTCACCGAAACAAAATATTTCTACATAGCTCACCGAGACAGATTTGATTTATACTCACCAGCACCGGAGTTGAAATATAATAATCGACATGACAACTTCGCGATTCCAATACTTAATTATCTTGCAGAAATTCCACTCTGAATTCTAGATGCGCTCCTGTGGTCAATGCCTTGTCCAATAATAAGTTATTTTAATTGTACGCGTGTAACCAGTGTCAACTTCAATTAATAAATCATATTTCTTAAAATTCAACTAGCGCAGTCTCGCGCCGGCGAGCTCCTTGCTATCCCTGAAGATAAAGAACCTCAGCTCTACCTATTTCCAAACCTGAGCAACCTAAGTTCTCACACATGAAGAATTCCTTTGATACTCCTGGCTCCCAAACATTCTTTTATTAACCTCTATACCTACAATAGAAGAACCTATACAAAAATCCTTCTTCATATGTCGCCCAACTTTGTGGCTGACTAAAATCCTTCAGAACCGTTTATATTCAAAGGAGATTTATCTAATTCCCGTGTTAATGGTTCCAGTGTCCCACTACTATGTATTGTCCTAACATTCATATTCCTAGAAACATGTCCCTATGTTTGAAGCTTCGCCACGTGATTCCTTTAAGTAATACGTGCCGTGAGATCTGAATTGGAGACAATTTTACCTCCAGAATATTTTACCAGCAGATGATCAGGTGGTGATTTCTCAGGACCAAGATGAAGAATCTTTCATGTTAAGGAAATTAGAGATAGAATTAAAAAATGGGGATTACAGATAAATTATAGTAAAACATTTCATTCGATATAACAGATGAGCTAAAATGTAGTTCAGGAATAATACGTAATGTTAAAAACATTAAATATTTAGGATCTACTTTAAATAAAAATGAGAATTCAACTGCAGAAATTGAAAGAAGGATAAGTGATTGAAGAAGAATCATTGGTATGTAGAACTCGGTGCTTTGGAATATAAATATTATATTCAGAACAAAGAAAAATATAAAGTTCTGTTACATTATATGGGTCCGAAACCTGATCAGTAAATAGAAAACAAGCCAACAAGCTGATAGCAGAAGAAATGGATATTTGGAGGCGATCGACGAGAATTTCAAGGAGGGATAAGGTCAGAAACAGCACAATAAACGAAATTATGCAAGGTGAAAAAAAAATAGAAAAAATAGGACAGAAACGTTTAAAATGGTATGGGCACCTCAAAAGAATGAAAAAAGAGCGAATACCAAAGAAGATTGTTAATTGGTAAGCTAATTGAGGAAGTGAAAGAGGCAGACTTAGAAAACGTTGGATAGATGGGGTCAGGAGAAATATAGAAGCTAGAGATTTGAGGGAAGAGAATGCTTTTAACAGAAACATCTGGCGACGAATCACTTTGGGTTGAAGAAGATACACTGTACTGTAGAATATTCCTTATAAAAAATATATCACCCCAATGAAACCCATATCCTCGTTCCTTGACGGTTAAATTGTTCGGTGAAATATCCTAACTCTTGCCAACAAGGCACTTTCCTTCGTCTGGCTTGTCGCATTTAAGCTGTTCGTCATGGAAAGCGTCGCTTTCAGCACCAATATACCGCCAGCGTAGTTACAGGGCTCACGGCAAACTACGTAAAAATATCTATGGGACATTCACACATTCATATGTTTGTATACTCAATAATACATGTAAAAAGAAAGATACTCTACTAATATTATCATGTTTATGAGTCTCAAATATACATATGACGCGCATTTTTTGCACTTTTAACCGGTTCATGTACGAATAAAAACAATATTGAATTAAATTATTAATAGTCATAAACTTACGTGTTCCGTACGATTTATTACACGCTTTACATTAGCTTGTCCTGTATCTGTCTATGTAACGACATGTATCTATGTAACGGAATCTTTGAACACGATTTTCACCCACTTAAAAACATTGGATCGACATGAAACTTTGTATACTTGTAAAGGACCCACGACATTACGATAATTTCATAATTTGTTTCTAACATCCTGGCCAGAATCATCAGAAAACCAAAACAATTAAAAACCGGTGTAATAGGTTGCGGAATTATCGACTTTTTAGTAAATTGTTGTAAGAGATCAGTTGGTAGAGCGGTGGACTGTAGTGGTATATCATTTCAGTAATCCATAGTTCGCCGGTTGAAATCTGGCCCGGAGGATATTTTAGAAGAGTATTAAGCAATTAAATTTTCATGGGATTCCGGTTTATGACAATTAAGCTAAAAATTAAAATAAATAAATAATAATTTGAAAAATTTAAAACAACACGCTTTATTAGAAAACCGAAATAATAAATGAAAAATAATTTTAATTTCCAACACTCTTGGGATAAAATTAAAGTCGTCAACAAAACAATCATCTCCAACACATCTAGAATAAAAATAAGTTATCTACAAAATATAATTTTACCATCAAATGCTTGGGGGGCTTTTTTTTACGTTTACGTCTTAGAGACTTTACTTTTACCAATACCTGTTTATTATCAAATATATTGATATAGAGCACCCCACGCTTTTGATGGTAAAATTATTTTTTTGTAGATAACTTTAGTTTTTTCTAGATGTGTTGGAGATGATTTTTTTGTTGACCGCTTTAATTTTATCTCACGCGTGTTGGAAATTAAAATTATTTTTCATTTTTTAGTTCGGTTTTTCTAATAAAGTGTGTTGTTTCAGTTTTTCTAAACTATCAATTATTAAATGTGAAATTCAATTTCTGTGACTGGTAACAAAGATTACACTAGAAATTTGACTATGAACTAGCATTCACTAGGGCAAATAAAATACTAACAACTTTTTGTGAACTCCACTGCGTAACAAAATTTAGGAAAATGACCAAGGTTTCTTTATTTACACTACATATTTACTGAAGACTTTGCTTTGGTTTATGTGAACTGAAAACATCTGCTTAGTGAGAATGAGAGGAAAAGAAATGGTTTAAATCTTTTTATAAAAGAAGGAAGAAAAAAAAGAGAACACTTTAATTTTTTGCTTGCAGAGGTAAGTACGAACATCAAGCAATGCGGACTGCTATCTTCCCAGCTGTACTTTCAACGTAGTGAAGATATATATTTTGTTTGCACTTATTCCCCACCATTTTTTGCACCCACAGACAACTTTGTTTGTCTATTAGTATTTTTGTTCATATGTTCTAGTATTGCTTACTACGCTCTATTTATTTTGCAAATACACTGAACAAGAAATAACTCTTCTTCCACATAGAAACATTTCACTTCATTTCACCCTTTCGTGTTTCAGCCAACCGTCTCTGGAATTCCTGTCCTCTTATATCCAGAACACCCAATTAAACATGTATTATTACCGCCGTTGTGGTCTCTAGGTAGTGTGCTGCCTTGTCACGAAGCGGGCCTGTGTATTGAGCTGATCACACATTCGGGGAGACCATCCATGTCTCTGTGGTCAAATATATATATATATATATATATATAATCCATGGTTTACAATCGTTCTGAAGACTGATCGTGCCACTGTAAGGCCCCAATGGCTTGTGGCATGTAAATGTACCTTTAAAGTGAGAGGTTAAATTGAGTTTTGAAGAACTCTGTACTTTAATGTAGTGCTCCGTATTTAATTAATTATTATATTGTTAATTCGTAATTTGTAATACGATAACATAATTTAACTCTGGTGAAGTAGAATAGAATATCATTCGGCATTAACTTCATCACTTAAATATGATAAATATATATTTATCTTAGTTTAGTATCTTAGTTCAGTATCTCCCTTATACGTACTCTTACATGCCTTATAGGAACACAGTCCGTCGTGAGTGGATTTGATTCTCTGAATCACACACACAATTTTTTGACCACACAAGGAAATGGAGGGCACCCCTGGATTAGTAATCAGTAATACCAGGACCACCTCCAATTGAAAATGAACATTTAACGTAAGAAATACCATTTGCTCCGTCATTAATACTAAACAAGGTGAATATGATACGGATTACGATTATGATTGCCGGATGATGTTCGGGAATCATTTGGGCCGTTCAGGTTCCTGATATTTGTTTTTTTAGGTGAGGAACTTCTAAAAACCTCGCCCATGAAACTTGTCCAAACCGGGAGTCAAATGACGGACCCGCTGCATACGAGACAACAACGTTACCCAGAGATCACATATAAAAATAAAAATAATAATAATAATAATAAGTATTATTATTACTATTATTATTATTATTATTTATTATTATTATTATTATTATTATTATAGTGATAGTAATGATATTAACAACGATTTTAATAACGATAATAATAATGATTATGAGTATTCGAGAATAACGTTCTTAGGCATTTATATATACCAGAGAGATGAAGAGACAGGCAAATGGAGAAGACTAAATAACAGTTAGCTACATGGTCCTATGAAAC